>VWZD01007618.1:62019-75765 GCA_013396695.1 Sakesphorus luctuosus | reverse complement strand
GGTTCGTAGACAGCTAGAAACCTAGCATTTGATTCTTTAAAAAAATAAAATTACTTTTATTATTATTAGTCTCTTCTTATTTCTTTGTTTTTCATTCTTTTCCCCTAGATTTTTTTCCTAACCTGTGCATAGAGGTGTCTGAGTTTTTTAGTAGGTCAGCAGCATTTGAGTGTTTAGAATTTCCACTAAGTTTTGATACCTTTTATAGAATCACAGAATTTTCTAGGTTGGAAAAGGCCTTTAAGATCATCAAGTCCAACTATTAAACCAGCACCACTGTGTTTACCACTAAACCATGTCCTCAAGAGCCAAATCCAGAAGTTTTTCTGAGCATTTCCGGATACGGTGTTTCCACCACCTCTCTGGGCAGCCTTTTCCAGTACCTGACTGCCCTTTTAGTGAAGCGATTTTTCCTAGTATCTAATCTAAAACTCCCCTAGCGCAACTTGAGGCCATTTCCTGTCATCCATTAGGTAGTTGCCTGGGAGAAAAGACCACTGCACTACAACCTCCTCTCAGGCTGTTGTAGAGAATGATAAAAGTCTCTTGAGACTCCTTTTCTCCAGGCTAAACAGCCCAAGCTTTCTCAGCCATTACTCATAAGATTTGTGCTCCAGACCCTTCAACAGCTGGATTGTCCTTTTTTGGGCTTGCTTTAGCACCTCAGAGTCTTTGTTGTAGTGAGGGGCTCAGAACTGGACACAGTACTCAAGGTACAGCCTCACTGGTGCCAAGTACAGTGAGGGGCAATCCTTTCCCTGGTCCTGCTGGCCACACAATTGCTAATACAAGCCAGAATGCCCTTGGTTTTCTTGGCAACCTGGGCACGCTGCTGGCTTATATTCAGGCAGATGTCAACCAGCACCCCCAGGTCCTTTTCCACTGGGGGACTTTGCAGCCACTCTGCTGCTGCCTGTGGTGGTTGTAACCCAAGGGCAGGCCTTGGCACTTGACCTTGCAGAACCTTGTACTGTTGGCCTTGGCCTCTCAGTCCACTCAAGAACCCTCTACAGACACTTCCTATGCTCCCGCATGACTTGGTGTCATCTGCAGATTGACTGAGGGTACACTCAGTCCCTGCATCCAGATCATCAATAAAGGTGTTAAACAGGACTGGCCCCAATACTGAGCCCTGGGGAACACCGCTAGTGACTGGCCACCACCAGGAAATGTGATCCATTCACTACTACTTTCTGGGCCTGGTCTTCAGTCACTTTTTATCCAGCAAATGGTGCACCCATCCATACCATCGGAAGCCAGTTACTCCAACAGAATGCTGTGGGAACTGGTGTCAAAAGCTTTACTAAGGTCCATGTAGGCAACATTCAGAGCCCTTCCCTCATCCACTAAGTGGATTACTTTATCACAGAAGGAGGATCAGTTTGGTCAAGCAGGATCTGTGTTTTACAGACCTGTGCTGGCTGGGCCTGATTCCCTGGTTGTCCTGTATGTCCGTGATGGTACTCAAGGTGATCTATTCAATAACCTTTCCTGGCACTGAAGTCAAATTCACAGGCCTGTATTTCTCTGGATCCTACTACTGGCCCTTCTTGTAGGTGGGGATCACATTTGCCAACTTCCAGTCAACTGGGACCCCCCTGATTAGCTGGGACTGCTGGTAAATGATGGAATGTGGCTTGGTGAGCTCTTCCACTAGGTCCCTCAGTACCCTTGGGTGGACCCCAAATGACCCTTCTTCTTCAAGAACTGAAAACTCTTATTTTTTCATTGCTGTGCCCAAGACAGCCTCTGACCACCACATCTCCCAGTAATCCTTTTTTGTTCGCAAACAGCAGGTCCATTGTGGCACCAGTCCTTTTTGTCTCCCTCACCCACTGTACTGGGAATTATCTTCCACATGGTCCAGGAACCTCGTGTGTTGTATTTCCAGCAGACATAAGTTGAAATCCTCTACGAGAAAATGGACCTGCGATGGTGAGAATTCTGCCAGCTGCTTACAGAATATTTCATCTGCCTCTTCATCTTGGTGGTCTGTAGTAGACTCCCACCAGGGTAGTTGCTTTTACTCTGGGCACTGTAATAATTTTCAAAATGATCACTCTTCCTTGAAATATTCTGTGATTCTGTGAACGATTAAGGGTTGTAGTTTGTTCTACGGTACATCAGTACCATGGTCTCTTTATGGCACACCAGTCATATGGTATATATGCGTATAGCTCCAGAACCATTCTACCAGAGGAACTGCTGCAAGACTTTCTTTGTAAGCTGTTTTGCTGTGTTGTATCTTAATATTGGAGAAGCTTTTTTTTGTAATGGTATGTCACCAGAGAGATAACAGTACAAAGGAAGTACAAATAGTGCACATCACATCAAGGGCATGAACAGCTATGATAGGTAAAACTTCGTAATCATCCTAGGCACACTCATAAATGTATGTCCCAGAGGACTTTGCTGGTGTTCAGGTCATTGACATAGTGTGTACTTGTGAGCCATTGCTTTTATTTATTTGTTTCCTCTTTACCTTAGTTTCTTTTTCATCAGTATGCTGTCCTACTAGTGATGCACTCTAAGCAATCAATCACATCATCTAACTCATTTCAAACAAACAATTAAGCTATTTTATTCAGATTTATCATATTCCCTTCCCAGCAGTATTGCAGGTATGGGTAGTGAATGCATTTGTATGAGTATAAAAAAATACCTTTTTGAGACTTCAGTTTATTAGCATTAGAAATGTCTTCAGGTTAAAGGACGTTCAGGTTATTAGGGTAATGGCTGTGAGCTTTCAGGTTCTGTAAGAGGAAAAGTGGTAGACTACTGCAACACAGAGCTGCTTGGAAAGTATCCAGTAAAAACCTGAACCTTTTCCAGGAAAATAGGCTTTGAATGTACTGACTATAACAAGAGAGCATTTGTAACTAATTTGTTAGTGAGTTTGTTACCACATTTTACTTTAAATTCGATCTCTTAAGATGTGTTGGGAAAAGAATTAAGCTAAGCATGAATATTTAGAGTCGTCGTTGTATAAATCGGTGATTCTTAGATAAAGACATCTTGCAAATCCTTTCTACCCATTTGCTTAGACTTGACTTTGGAGTTATTTTATTCCTTAGTGTAGATTGCCTAGAATAGTATGCAGAAAATAAAAGTAACACTAGGAGCAACCAAATGTTATATTTGTTTGGCAAGCTTTAATATGTTTTGAATGTTTTACTTCAGTTTTTACAACTGAGCTGATTTAAATTATCATTTACCTAAACTTACTACTAAAAGGAATGCAGTCTTCTTTTTTGGCTTCTTTCTGATTGCTGTGTTTACCCCTTGCTCCTATTTTTTTTGCATGTTGGATTTACGTTAAAAACATTGCAATCTATTTTTCAATTCCAGAGGGCATATTTCTGGGTAGCTATCTTGATTGCTGTTCATATTTTCAAATAGTTTTGGAAAATATGCAGCATCAAAGTTTCACCTATTATACATAGATGCTGAAAATGTAAGCTTGATTTTATGCATACTGAAGTCAACTGTGATGGGATTGTCTAAAGTTAACCACATGGTAAGAGTACATAAATACCATGACTAAAGATAATAACTTAAAACAAAAATGGAGAAAGGGGAAGAGAAGGCATTACAGCAGCATCACAAAATTTCGTGCTTGCTCTGCTGGCTCATTTTTGGACTTTCCTTGCAAGTTTTTTAATTGTGTTGGATTTTGTGATATAAATTCATGCTACATGCAGAAACAAATGTACTTTATTCCACAGTGGAATATTTCTGTGTGTGGAGATTATCTCTAAGTTGTCTTACTCCTCCTTATCTGTGGCATTTTGATGACTAGAGGAGATGATCTTTTTTACCACTTTGTAGCACTAACCTGATGCCCAGTGGGCTAAGGATTTGCCTAAGTTTCACTGTACCACATAGCTGCATGCAGGCCACCTGATGCTCACCAGTGACACCCTATGGACAAGGGAAAACAAAACCAAGCTGTCAACGTTCTGGATATTTGAATACAGCAATAAGTTTTCAAAGGTCTGAAAATGGCAATCAGAGATGTGATGTCACTTTGTCTTTACCTTCTTAACTAATCCTATTAGCAAACAGCAGTAATTACAGGATAATGTACTTTTACTTCCTTTTCTTCCTCTATATTCTGAGCGGAAGAGCCTGCTCAGTGCATCATTTGCATTTGAGTCATTTCTAGTGCCTCATTTTTTGTGTTCAACATCGTTCCTTGTACTGGAGGAAATCTTAGTCTTTTCCCATACCAGTGCAATCCTAGTCCACTATCATCCTCCTGTTGTTGGACTTTTACTCCCAACCCAGTCTAACAGCATTGCACAACATTATCCATGGCTGTATAGCACAGGCATGGGGAGCTATGCTGGATTTTTGGATGTTAGCCTAAATTTATTTAACAGTCTAGTTTTTGTACCAGACATTTCCTTTGTGCTGTTACAATGTGACTAAACTGTACTAATTTTTGTTGTATTTGTGAATGACACTTTTGTTACTTCAGGTACCGTGTTCTTTCCAGATTTCAGGTTCCTGTCACTTTTAATCTAAGAGCTTGATCTCTTTAGAAAAGTTCTGCATGACAGGAAGGATCCAGGGTTTTTTTTTAACCCTACTCCCTGCAGTTATTTTCAGATCTCTCTGCAGTTTGATTTGCAGTGAAAACACATCGGTTCTTGGCCAAGAGGGACTGGGTCAGCCAAGCTGCTAGGCACTGAGGTACCACTAACCATAGTACTCTTAGTGGCCATATGATGTCTGAGAGGTATATTAATGATGCTCAGCACATCCAAGATTGAGTTGGTGCTGTTGTCTTGCTGAGCTATGTAGAGAAGTTCCCAAAAAAGAGCAATAAAAAAAGGGGATTACATTCACAGTGTAGTTTTATTCTAGCTCTTTGGAAACCACCTTATATTCATAGAGGTATTAAAATGCCAGTAGGGTAAGTCAGTAGAAAACTATACAGATTGTACAAGTACTGTGCAATGAGTGTTCCTCTTTGGTTGACAGTGTAATAGTTAACAAGGGGAAAGCTCACTCTTCATATGCTCAAGCTCTTCTCAAAGTCTTTGCTTTAAGCCACTGGCATTCAGGCAGAGATCTCCTTGCAGTAGTTTATAGCACATTCTCAAACAGGAATGGAAAATTCCTTGCTCAAAATCAGACCACAGATTATTTTGTCCTTCCCTTTTCTTTTGCTTGATCTTCTTATCCCTCTCCAAATCAGGCATGCCATATTGTTTCCTTGCTCTAAGGCAGCCCCATTCAAATGCTGAAGCTAAACAATGCACTGTTTGCTTTTGCTTCATTTCACTGTAGTTAATTTAAAATTCTGACAAACAAAGTATACAGCCATAAGAGCATCAAGTGAACAAAATATGTTTGATACTTCCTATAAGAAGGAACACCTACTGGAATGACATGGATTTGGAAGCAGGAAAAAGATTAAACCTTCCCTTCTTCCACCTGGAAAAATGTTCTTTCTGGTTTGATTTTTTTTGTTGGCCTCCCTCTCCCTTTTGTATTTTTTCCCCTAACCATTCCTTTGGATAATTCCTCTCCTTTCCCTGGCACTGATCTGAATTGGATGATACTTGTGTGACACTGCCCGTTTGATTCCACTGCATGGGTTTTATTTCCAAGAGGAAGAGAAGGATCTGTACTTTCAGAGTGGGGTATTGAGGGAGGCATACAGTGTGCTGCATGAGTTAATGTAGCATGCTGTGTATGACTTGCAGCCTTTTACATTTAGCTTACCCTTATGTAAAGATTCATTCTGGGGTGGGGAAGGGAATAGTCAAGTGAACATGTCTGTTGATTGTCAAGAGATGGGTTTCTGGGTGGAAAGTAAATTTAAGTTTAAATGAAAACGAAACAAAAGTGGAACTCAATTCTCAGCAATCAGAAATTTAAGGTGAAATGATTTTATGCAAAGCAAGTTAAGTTTTGTTTTCTTCTTCCAAAATCTTGTATACAGACATGAAGGGGGGAGAGAACAATCCCAAAGGATTCAGGATTTGATTTACCCTCAACCTGAGCAACACATGCATGAAAATGAAAATATCAGAGTTAATTTAGTTATCGTATGAATAGAAGTTGGTTAGACAGTTAGCATGCAAGCCTTAGACATGAACAGGATATATTTAACTAAACTTTTTAACCTGTTTTGTTTTTGGTTTTAATATGTTTGGGTTTTTCTCCTTGCTTTCCCAGTGAATAGCAATAGTCTATCCTACCCCACAGTGGTTAGTATAGCACAGAGCTTGATGCAGCCCTGGTTGAGGTCAAGCACTCCAGTTCAAACCTCTCAAGGGCTTTCTCTATGTGTTGCCAGTGTACTGGTAAAAATTACTTTAAACTCTTGTCAGTGCAGTTACTGGTGCATGCATCACAGTCCCACTCAAATAAACCTGTCACAACACAGAGTCAGCAGCTAGAGAAGAGTACAAGGGCAGGCCTCTAGCTTTTCATTCGAGCATCACTAAACGTGCACAGAGTGCCCAATTATTTCAGCATTATTGAGCAAGCCTACAGGAGGACCCAAGCCTTGCTACATTAGATTTTCTTTAGTAATTTGCTCAAGTACCGCTGAGGACACTTAAAGGGCTTAAAATGGTGGCTGCAACCAGTTTCCTTTTCTAGGTTGTTAATTCAGGTTTTCTCTTTCAAATTAACTTTCACTGCATGCTGTGCAGTAGCGCTGGGAGAACTGTTTAACACTAATTTTCTCAATTTTCAGCTTTTTTTTTAATTATATAACTGCTTTTATAGTTGCATATGTTTTGATTAGACGTGTACATGTGCATTTCTGCTAGACAAGAGAAAAATGTAATACTTCTGTCAGAAAGTCAAAAATTTCTCAGACATGGGAATATTCCGTTCCTTTATTTCCTTTTCTTTGTTTTGTTTCTTCATTTTTATTGTTGTTCTTCCAGTTCAGCCTGAAGTTTACTGAATGTGTTATGTCCAAACATATGGATATTTTTAAAACACCAAGATGTTTGTGAGTGTTGATATCTGGATCAATCAGATGCATTGGTTGATCTGATCGATCATGGTTGATGTACATGATCAATCAGACAACCCCCAGGTCCCTGAACAAGTTCAATATCTGTGTGTTGTTTTTCACAGCAGCAACAACTCCAGGCCCAGCACTTGTCACATGGACATGGTCTTCCTGTGCCGCTCACTCCACATCCCTCGGGCTTGCAGCCTCCAGCCATCCCACCCATTGGCAGCAGTGCTGGTCTCCTGGCACTCTCCAGCGCATTGGGAGGGCAGTCCCACCTCCCAGTTAAAGATGAGAAGAAGCACCATGATAATGATCACCAAAGAGGTAGGCACTGGCAGATGAGTGTATGGTTTTGTTTATTTCTCAAAAATTTTTTTTAAACTCTTTTGTTTAAAAAAAAAAAAACGAGGGGCAAAAGGAATTTTCAGAATAATTCTTAGCTAATTACGTCAGTGTTTATTATCTAGCAGTAACCTGAAATTGTGTTCACGTGCTAGAAATCCAGTTTTATGAATGTGGCTGTATAGCATTAATAACTAACTGTACAGAAGAGTTAACATCTGTGTAATTTATTATTTAACAGACATCAGGATTCTTTCTTCTAAGTATGCTAAATGTATAATTTTATGTAAACGAACTAGTACTTTTCTCTTTCTCTTTTCCCCCATGTCTTCATCCTCTGCCACCATCTCTTCCCCTCCTTACACATGGGGGCGGCTCTGCGTGCAGACAGAGACTCCATCAAGGTAGGATTCCATTTCATAGGTGTAAAGTGTAGCTCGACAGAGCTGCATGCATTTTTCTGAAGTATGGCCCAGAGTGCTGGAAAAAGTCACCAAGTGAAACTGAGTTGTGATGCATGTATTGATTAGCAGCACCCTGCATAGACTGTGTTTCACATTTAGGATGTTGCTAGTAGTGGGGCAATGTCTTGGGTTGAGCTGGCAAAATGCCAACTGCCCAAGAACAGAGAAAAAGGGTTCCTCCTCCCCCCAGCCAGCCAAAGGGAGAAAGAAGTGGGAGAGGGGAAAAAAACCCTCAAACCAGGTTTCTTCTGAAACTAACTACATGTATTTATACAGAAAAGAGAAAATTAAAAGGAAACTACAATATAACACACACTTACACAAGTTATATATAACTAGAAATAACCTCCCACTCCCCAATTAATACAAAGTGTATTACTCTAGATCCATAAGCACTCTAAAAAGACACTTAGCAAGAAACAGAGTAACAACAAAATGTTTCTACTTCTCTGAAACCAAACAAAATGCAAGGAGCAGCAGCCAAAGCAGCAGCAAGGCCTAAGATAGCAGAAAAGGTGTAGCACGTCTTCCCTGCACCTCAGCCATGGTGAAACTGACTAAGCCACTCCCACACACTGGATTTTACCTCTTTTGAGATGATGTAAGATGGTATGGAATACAATGTTATTGGCTAGAAGAAGTCAGCTGTTAGCTAGCCCAGCCCAGCTCAAGGCAGCTGACAATTTCAGGCCTAAATCTGAACTCCAAGGCCCAAATTTAGGCCCATCAGCCAAAACCATGACAGGCAACTAGGATTGCAAGCAACATGCTGGCCTGGAAGTTTGCTGGAACAGCATTGAGGCTGTTCTTGGATAGAAGGAAAGCTCTGCCTAGGATCTCTGCCCAAGCTTTTGAGACAGAAAGAATTAGACAGCAGTCATAAGTCATTCAGAGACTGTATGTGTCATTCTGGTATTTCCTTACAATGCAGTTACGGATACAGAGCTCTGTCTCTCTTAGGGAAGAGGTTGGGTGCTTCCTGCTGTCCTGACCCAAGTAGCTGGAGAGGAGTGAGCTGCCATTGCTTACCCTGATGAAGGTGGTACTTTCACTGAGGATTCTACCTTCCTTTTTCAGAGGTTAATTTTCAAGTTCTGAATGACTCTGCAACATATCTGTGTGTGCCATCCTGTGGATGGTAGTGTCTATAAGTAGACATAATAACACACTTTACAGCTTGTATAATTCTGAGCAATCAGTGATATGTACAACTATGATTCAGCATATTTGCCTGGATTCTTTTCTGTACTGGGTAGCCACTAGAGTATCTCAGAGGCTCCTGAGGTTTTCATTCTGTAAGAGGGGAGATGTATGTTGGCCCTGCCCTCTTCTGGATCAATCTCCTCTCCTAGTTTGCACAGTTTTCAGAAACACAAGACCCAAGCTTTTTTAGATGCTGGTGTGTGAAATAAAAGATAAACTTCTCTTACAGATGGCAAGCCCTATACCCACCTTATTGAGCACTTAAAATCAGTTTGTTAACATTATAGTGGTGCTTTTTTTAGGAAGATTATTATATGTGTTCTTGGGATTGGCCAAGAAGAAATGTTCACAGCATGATTCCAAGTACATTAGGCAAAATTACTGAGATCTTGTCAGGCAGATGTTAGTGTGCCCTAGACAGCATTGAGAGAAGCACAGTTCTGGACACAGGCTTTGCCCCCACCAAGAGACCTGTCTAGCCAGGGCTGATGGATGAGGGTCCATGCCTTTGCTTCTTCATCAGTTACAGGTGGGGATGTGTCCCACAGCCTGGCCCAGTGCACCCATTCTGCCACTGGCAACCCTGACATGTCCCAGCCAAGTGCAACTGAGATGATGGTTGTCAGTTTTGCGTTACCCACACGGCTCCGCATAACAACCAGGAGCTGACAGGAACTGTCAGTTTTTACTGTTTTTTACTGAGCAGCAAAGGCACTGAAGCTGTCGATCTGCTGACGTAAGGCAACAGTGTGTTGGATTTCATTTCAGCTTCTTTGTCATGAGGGTTAGAAACTGCTATTACTGCTTTATGCAGTGAGGCTGGACACAGATTAATTATGATTTCCCTAGAACATCCACTCTTCGCTGTGAACAGATAGGTTTAGTCTGTTTTCCTTTTTCCTGCACTCAAACAAACATATACAAGTAGGCCAGATGCCTAAATATGGGGAATACAAACTCACCCGGTTTCTTGAGCAAGTTTGAATAGCTGCACAGTTGGAACCATGAGGATTTCACTCAAGAAAGTAAGTGAGGAGAACTGCTAGTATATGTGATTCACTGTTTCTAAACAGTATATGCTAGTCATGTTTCTGTACATTGCGGGACTGGGGTGTTTCTGCTGGCGTGGGTGTTAGGGGGAGCGTTTGTACTAAGAAGGCTGATTTTGTCTGGGATTGATTCAAAGGCACTGTTGACTCATGCAGCTTCCAGAAGGAGGGGAGAGCACAACATCGCTACTTTGTGCCAGTTTACTTTGAACTGATAGGTAGATGTTTGTCTTGCACTATGTTCAGGTTATGAAGTGGTTTGTGTGTCAGCATTATGGGACTTACTGCCAGTTTTGCAAGGCAAAATAGTTTGCTAATTTCCTTAAAAGTTTTTAGTGATGCCCAGAGTAGCAGTTAGTCATTTGCTCAATTGATCTGTCCTCCCTTAAGTGGTTCCCAGTTAAGAGAGACTTCTTATGATTGTCTGCTGTGTGACTTGAGACCGTTTTTGTCAGCAAGAACGTGCCAGTTGCCAGCAGCTGGAGTCTGTGTGCTTGTAAGAAATAATTTATTCATGCAGGATAGTGCTCCTTAACATTTAACAGGTAATGAATGTGACATAAATTTCCTTCTTCCTTTTAATTTTTTCCTTTCCTCTTTGAATGTGCAAACAGGCAGACTCTGGTACTCTAAATAGTAAGTAATTTTTGGCCATCTGTCAAAAGGAAATTTCAATACAAATTTAAATTAATGATGCCTGAAATTTTTTATAGCTCCTCTAAAAGCCTCTAATGTGCAGAAAATTCTCAATCTGCTGATAGTAATTAGTGTAGCATGTAATGAGGAAATGGGTGATGTTATACAGCCCCAGTGTAATGTTTTGATATGGTAGCAAAATTTTGATTTATATAAGGTTTTGCCTGGGTTTAATTGTGAGAGACACTTTAAAGTGTTTTCTTGCTGATACAGATTATTAAGCAGGGCAAATTTTAAAATAGCTCGTAAAGTGTACATTTACACTTTAGTGTGCGATTCAGACAACAAAGGTACACACACAATTCTACAAAGAAAGAAATTTGGCTGAACTGTCTTATTTCTTGCCATGACTTCCTGCACCTTAGATTTGCTCATGGTTTTTCTAGTGAAACTTGCTGTCTCTAGCAGTGCTGGTCCTGACTCTCCTTTTAGTTCAGACTAGGGAGAAAAGGCAGATGCATCACTCTTGACTTTTTCTGCCTGATAAGCTAGACTGGGCTCATATCCTTCCCAGTGTATCTCTGGAGTGAGCAGTTCACTGCTGAAGCTGAGTAGTCACCTTTCAGGTAACATGAGATTGTCTAGGAGCTGTTCCTAAATAATAGATCAGCATTGGCACAGCATACTCTGTGAAGAAAGGTAGCTTTGGGCGCTCTTTGATTTCTTCTTGAATTCAGTCCTCCAAATCTGTTGCCAGGTTTGAAGTGTGGGAAAACTCTAAATGCAGTAAATGGGGTCATGGGAGTGCTTTTTGTGGAGTGGCAAGGCTGTGGAGCACAAAAGGGGAAGGAGAAGGGTGTCATGCCAGGGCTGTGCTCCCAGCATAGCCCTGGCTTAAGGGTTTGGAGGGAATGTAATGTGTTTAAACAGAAAGGCAAACAGCTCTGCAGTTAACCAAGCAGCTTTTCATGGAGGACTTGGTGTGTCTCCTTTTTGAAGCTGTAAAACTTCTTTTTTTAAAAAAAAAAAAAAGTGCTATTCTAAAGTGGATTCTTGCTTGATAATTGCCCTACCCAAATATTTTTTTTGCCTCCTATGAGACCTCCCAATGCAGGAGACATGTCCTTCTTCCCAGCCCTGGTACCTTCCCTGGGGCAAATGTGGCAAAAGTTTCACTGGTCCTTGACAAAGTTCTTTCTGTAAATGCCCTTTGAAGACACTATGGAAACATTTTGTGTGCAAAAGCTCCACCTGGCAAAAAGTAGTCTAGTGTTAACAGTCTCTTCCCATGACTCTCACTGCAGCACTCCCAGGTGCTGGCTGGTTTGTGGACCTGCCAGAGCTAGCTAGGATGCACGCTAAGCAGCTTATTTAAGGTGTCTTCTGAGTCTTCTGAAGCACTGCTTTATGCAGTTACGTGTGTAACTTTTTACCACATTATTTGTTTATCTAGGTTATGTCGTTCCTTATATGCCTGTTGTGCACTGCCTTTCTTTTGGAGTTTGTTTGTTTGAGTTTGGGTTGGTTCTGGTTGGTTTTTTTTCTTCACCCGATTTTTAAATTATTTGGGGCAGAGCCTACGCCTGTAGTAAGACTTGCCAGTGTAGTGAAAATGTTGTTCATTTTGATGGTGGATGTTACTGTTTCAGCAGCAAGAAGTGCCAGTAATTTAAAACTGTACTCTTGTGGCAGGAGTAAAACAGCTAGTTTGAGATTCCTCTGGGAAAAATAAAGAGTTTTAATGGAAAAATCTGAAATATTGCATTGAATGCAGCTTTGGGATGAATTTCTGACAAACATACTGGTAAATTTATAGAAAGAAGTCTGTCAGGGCAAACCGAGGTGAATTTAGAAATAAGATTATTTTTGCCTTAATCTGTGTGAAAGCTAATAATTACATTTGTGGGAGATTAAGGAAAAGTGGATGGGTGAGATTCCTGCATTCCATTTGCGTTTATGGTAGGCAGTGCTCCAGTGCTTCACAAGCTGTTAGCCAATATTAATTGTTTAGCCCTATGTTCATTTAGTTGTAATTAAGAGTAAGCTGCTTACTCCTGAATAACCTGATACTTAAAAAAGAGTTATGTGAGTGTAATGCTTCTGGAAAGTACAAAATAGTTTAAAATAAAGATGTCCAACACATAGTATAAGACTTTGGATATTACCAGATGTAATTATGTTGCTGTCTTTATTCTTCTGCTGATAAAGGAACACCACATAAACTGCTGTGATGTATTGCTGTGGTCTTTGTCCTAATTGTCAGGTTTCTTTTAAATGTGACTTCCTCTACTGGCATGAGTGTCCTGCCAAATATCTTTGTATTCAGTATGTATTTAACAAGCCAAAGAAATATTTAACCTGTTACAAGCTTAAAGAAATTGGCAGAATTTATTTCCTGATCATTTTATTATTCTCCCACTAAATTACCTTTCAGCTGAAAAGCACTTCTTAGGCTAGTTAAAATCCACACATTTGGCACTTGTGTCATGCATTCTGTTTGTACCTGTCCGTGTTCGGAAAGGAGGCATTGCATCTATTATGCTTTCTGTAATGATGCAGTGGTAGTTTTAAGCAGAGCATATTTGAACTACACTGCTCTGCAAGAGTTGTGGTTTTGATCTTCATGGGTGCTTTGGGGGTAACATTACCAAATAGTAGTGAGTAACTTCTGTTGGCTTGTGATACAGTAATTTTTTCAGTATTAATTGATATCTGCCTCTGGGCATGTGAGCTGTGCTGAATGTAACAGGTGCCCTAATTCCAGAAAATGTGTTGTAATTGTTTGTTTGTGGAACAGATGAATAAATATCTGTGGGGCATAGCTGGTCCTCAGGTGCTGAACGTGAATGGATTAATGATGTGATTGGGTGAGACATGCTTGTTTGTTGCAGTCTCGTCCAATAACTGTATGCTGAAGCAGAACAAACACTAATTAGCAGGGTCCTGTTTGTTGTCTAAGTCTGTCTTCTGGAGTGGATTTTTTGACACTGCTTTTTTTTCTTAAAAACCTTTTCATGGCTAGAATTGTAGTATGTCATTCAAGCCTCATGTTTTTCAACAGACT
>VWZD01007618.1:27626-62002 GCA_013396695.1 Sakesphorus luctuosus | reverse complement strand
TTAGAATGTGAAACTGAACCTCAGGTATATATATCCCTGCTGTGTTTTTTATTTCTTTTCTCTGCCCCCACTTCCCTCCCCTTCGCCCCCCTGCCCCAAATGAGCTTTACATTTCTTCAATTCATATAGTGTCACATCTTAAGTCTTTTTCGTGAGGTCATCTGGGAATTCTGATTTAGTGTAGAGTATTCATGTTCATATAAAAGTAACTCCACATACTCTGGTATCAAATGGCTGCTTCTACCATTTTTCATTGGCTTCACCTCTTTAATGCAATAGCTTATTACCTGCTTCTGTGTAGTAACTGCACACTGTCCTCTTACCTTGCATCCTTTTGCCAATTACCGCAGGGTGACTGTTGTTACAGTAAAATCAAAGTGAGCAATTCAGAGCTACAGAAAGCCCTGTGAGACTCAGCTATCAGCCAGAAGCAGCAAGGAGCTCAGCTGTTGCTGGCTGATAGGGAGGAGGTTACTCCCCAAGAGTTCACATAGTAGGAATACCCAGTTCTCTGCAGGTGCACGAAAATACCCAGGATGAAATAATATAAACATGGGACTTGTGAGAGATAGGTTCTAACCAATTGAAGTTTCTAGCGTGGTGGTGTGGTAACTCTTTTAGCCAATAAGCTGTAGTTCTAACCCTATATAAACTGTGTGCTATGTCTAATAAAATGTCTTCACTATCAACCTTATAGGTTTCGTGGTGAAGTCCTTGTCTCCGCACACAACTTTGTTTACATTAGGTGACTCTTACTCAGTGGTGTGCCCACATTTGGTCAAATTCCTGTAGTGCTTCTCACTATCAGACTTTCATTTTGCCACTTGGTGATTTAGAGTAACTCAAATATTCTTTCTCCAGATACTCTCTTCACCCAGAAGGCAAACACATACATGGGCTGTAATTTCTAACCTGAGCAGTCATGTCTAATTACTTCCATGGCAACAGACTGAGATGTTGATAACACAGGATTATGACTTCACATCATAGAGTAGGAAGAGGAAGTTTGCTGGGATGAGGAGGTGGGTGCGAAAGTCTCCAATGCAAGGGCTTGGACAATTTAATAGCTGGAGGAAAAACAATAAAGGGAGGGAATTAATTTGATTATTATATCTTTTGAAGTTCTCCTTGTTGTAAGTGTGTTATTAAAATCATACTTTGGATGCTGCCATTCATGTCTTAACACCAGTTTACTCATGGTGAATGAGTCTGGAATTAAGAATGCATTTATAGGTCAAGTTACGTAGGTGTTAACAACACTTAACAATTTTTGTTTAAAGCAGGATACAAACTAGATGCCATTATAGGTTTCTGTTGGCACTGTGATTTGTTAAATTTTTTTTAGTAAGCACTTAATATTTTGACTTCTAATTGTCTTTAAAACCCTTAAGTCCAAAGTAACTTGAAACATCCCTTATTTTTACGCAAATCAATGGACTCACTGGGTGTGCAGATTATCTGCTAAAGGGAGGAAAAGAATGTACTGATTACCCTCTGATTCTGTGACATTGATGACATGTGTTGGAAATTCCTGTCATATCACTAAAGTCACTGAATGCTAGTAGTACGTTAATAGTTACATTAATATTTATATTGCTCCTTCCATCTCTTCCCTGGCAGTAGGGCAGAAGCACACTCCTAGTCCAGGTGTTCTCAGTCTCCTCCGGTTGATTTTAGAAGTTTAGGGAAATGAGTAGTCTGATTCACAAGTTATTGTGCAAGTTTGTTGAGTGCAACATGAGTTACAAAGTTTTAGCTGTGCTTTGAGGAATGAAGCAATTAGGCCGACATCAGGACTGTGCTATTGGCAGTTTTCAGGAAAGTGGCATGGTTTTCTGCCTCTTTGGTACAGCTCTAATTGAGCTAAAAGATTAATTGAATATCTAAAGCCCGATTAGCCTATTCTGCATAGCAATTTGAAAAGTTTTATGTTTTCTTAAGCAGCATTTGGTCTTTTGAAGAACAAAAAATTGGAAATGCTAATGTTTTTCAGCCAACTATGGGAAGAAAATAAAAATGTCTCCATAGCAACAAAGCTTCTTTCTAGATGGTTTCCTAAAATATGCCCAAACCAGAAGCAGATGTCTGATTTGAGAATCTCGCCTTGTTCAATGTAAACAAATAACTACTAGGCAGGTGTTGGAAATAATATGGAAATCCTATTAACGGGCCTTGGGTTCCTGTCAGTCAGGAAACCCCTGCCACAAAAGGGTTGGTTGTCTGAATAAAGGAGGCAGAGTAAATACTCGTTAGGCTTTAGCTTTTCCCAGGAAATTGTCGTCTCTGTGTGCCCTTTCTCCTCCATGCCTGAATGCAAGCCATTTCTTTTACTGATCCCCTCTGCCACCCTCATTTTCTCCCGCTCTTCTCTTCCTGGATTACTGCTTGATGTCAGTGGTGGCTGCTGCTGCTTTAGGCATTGTGTCATTTGTGATTTTAACCCCTGTTCCCTCCTGCTCCCTGTCTGCAGCCTTGCCTTGGCTGGTGAGAGGACAGCCAGAGGAGATGAATGACACTGACCTGGAGCAAGGAGAAGAGAGGAACTGGTTTGTTTAAATTTATAGATGATACTGTGATTAAGGTTCTGGCATGGCTGGCTTGATGGTGTCACATGTTGAGATTCAAAATAAGAGTGTGTTTTTTCTCATAATGTGTCTAGGAAGTTGGTGGGACACTTATTTTTCTTTTTAATCTTCTTTTGATGTTAACTCAGAAAATGTGCTTCCATCAGTAGTCTGTTTGTCTAGTGTGACACTTGTGTTGCTGTTGCACTTGCTTTTGCCAGTTTTGTCCACACATACAGCTGTGCTGAGCCCTGTACTACCACAGCGAGGGGATCGGCTTAAACTGCGACATGTGGGCTAAAACTTTAACACACGGTGGTTAGGAGCAGTCACTGAGAACATGCTTTCCAGGGTTTCTAGGCTGGAAGCAGAGACTGTGCATGTCTCCCACTTCCTATCACTACTTTTCTTAATGTGCCAGACATGCATAGTGATGCTCTTAATAACACTCAGAGGGTTAAATGTGGATAAAGACAAAACAAGGCTTCTGAAAAGCCTGAAGATTATCATGCAGCATTTCTTGGACTATAGCCCCTGAGACGCACTTCATAAAGCCAATAAAGCGCGCACTGGTGGTCTCCTGTTGCCCTGGCAACAGACTACAGGGCACCCTGTGTGTGAAATGCATGAACATCTGTGAATTAATCTTCCTTAGTTTGTTCTTTCCTTGGTACTGGTGGAGCAGTGCTGCCTGGTAGCACCAGGGCCAGAGCTAGAGGGTACCCTGGGGATGCCCCAAGTTCCTGTCAGAGGGGATGAATCCAGGTTCCTCCCAGCAGTACTTACCACAGTGGAGGGCTTTAGCGTGACATTGGTCTCAGTGGAATGCTCTTAGCTTGCTTTTGGGTGCAGGGGAGGCAACAAATGAAAAATTATTCTTCTAAGTTGCGGTGTTGTTTGGCATGTCAGTCTTCCATGAAAAAAGTAATCTGAGAGGAAAATTGAAATGAGCACTTGTTTCCACTCTGCGTTACTCCACCACTCTGTGCTTCATTCTTACCAGGTTGTAGTAGAAATTGAAGTTGAGGGGTAGCAAGTCTCACACAAATCATAAAATGGAGGGGCTTAACAAAAATCAGTAGTGTGACAGCTAACCTGGTGAGAGACCAGCCACGATTGTGTTTGTGAGGTCCAAAACCCAGAGTATGGTATTTTTCACTGCCTCTTTGGAGCAATTACTCAGAGCACTGCTGGGGGGTTGTTGGCTTCCTGCCAGTGCCCCACCAGGTGCCAGGTGTTCTCTGCCCTGACCTGCTGCTGCCTTCAACCTCACTGTGGTGCACCAGGGTGCAGGTTTCATGTCTGGCTTCAGGAGTTGTGCAGACTGCTGGCTGCCGGTGCAGGGCTTGCCCCAGTTCTTCACAAGTCCCAGGAACCACTGTAGAGGGAACACTGTGTATGTTGTATCATGAGCTAATACTGGATGCAGTCAGTGTTTTAATGAAGTATTGGAAGTGAAATGCCACTTTAATTTGCTAATTGCATTAAAAGGACAGCAGATTGCTCTGTGTCACTTCTTTTTGATCTGCAAGCTTATCAAAGACAGCTAAGATGCTTTTAAGTGAGGTATAGCAGCCAGTCCAACCCTACTTGTTTGCATACTAATATTAGCAGGCACAGCTGCACCTCTGTTTTTCTGCCTCTTGAGAGGCAATGAATGCAGCTGTGGGAGTGTTCTTAATGCATACTTATGAGTAAGTTGGGCAGAGGGGTAGGAGAATGAAAAAAATTTCAACGTTTTTTTCCTTTTTTCATTAACTGGGTGAGCTATATATTACAGATTCTCCGTACACAGAAGCTGGCATATTTCGAGTCACTGTATTGTTTGAAAGAGGGTATGCAGTATTTTCTCTGCTATTAATCTTGACAGATCAAAATAAATAATAACACTGATTTTGCTGACTGAGTCCTGTTTTGTCAGATTGGTGTGCTCTGCAGAGATGCAATACCATAATATGGAAGAACTACTAGAAGAAGCTACCACAAAAGAGTTGCCCACAGGGCTGAGTGTTTTTTGTTTGGCACAGAACACACAACATAAAACTCATCAGCTACAGCAACATATTTCTGAGTCCTTTTCTCATTTTATTTTATTAATAAAGTAGTTAGACTATATAGAAGTCTCTGGTTGTGCTGAGTTGAAAAGCCAGTGCTGGCCTAAATATAAGGCACTGCCTTGTGATCTTAAAACAGCAGGCATTAGATAATCATTGTATCTGACCTGCAGCAATTATAGCTGTGTGCTTATATTTCTCATTTCTTTCTGATATGTTTGCTGAACTTCTGTCCCACCTCTCTATTTCTTTTAAAAATACCAAACCGCAATTGATTTTAGCCCTTGAAGAAATTATTGTTTCGCTTTTCCTCCCCTGCTTTGAGAAAAGAGTAAATATTATTTTGTAATGAGCCTTGTTGTCCCATACTGCAAAATATAAAAATAGTTCAGTGCTGAATAGTTATAACATAATCCTTTTAAAATAAAAATTAAACCTTGTGGGGTGAGAGAAACCCTTTTTCTCCCATTCCCTTGCAATATGGTATCTTTCCAAGTGCCCTGTCAGTATGCATAATTGGTGTTAGAGTAGCAAAGGCACCCTGGACTTAAGCATAAAAGTTGCCTGTCTAGGATCAGTTCAATGCCTTTAGAAAAAGCACTGTACGCTCACCATCTAGGTAGCCTAAAAACTTTATCTCTCACTGCAGATGTTTGAAAGCAAGTAAGTTATTTAGCCGACCTTCTGTATGACTCTTGCATGCTTCATAAAGGTTTTCTGCTAGCAGTATTATGTTCAGCTGTGGCAAAGGCTGGAGGTCCCGTTTTTGGACCCTTCTTCCTGCTCTAGATGAAGAAGAGGAGACACCATCAAAGACTGTGATGTGTCTCTTCCCTATTCTTTTTGGAGCATCTAGCATCAGACTGCAGTTTTTTCCCTGTTAATCTCTGCAAGTTGCAATCCCTTTGATCCTTTTGATATCAGGTGTTTTCTGTCCTACAGTAGCTCTCTGTTGGCCTTTGCTCTGCATAGACCCTAATCTGAATCCTGCAGATCCTGCTCTAATGACTCTTAACAGTCCTGCTAATACTGATAAACTGACTTAGTATTGCAAATAGCAGTAACCTGATGTAAAGTAGTAAATGTAAATGAAGTTTCTCACCAAGTAGAGTAGGGTTAACTAGTAGTGGGGACTAACAGCTAAGGCCATCACAGACTGATGGAGCTGCTCTGCTATTTAGTAGACAAGTGTTTCATGATGGTTTTGGGCGAGAAAACTTTGATAGAAGTCTCTTCATGTAGACAACACACAACACCAGAGATTGCTACAGTACAATCACTGTCAAGCCACATGTTTTGCAAACAAAATACATTACAGATTCTAATTACAAAACCAAAAGTGTTCTTTAATTTGACATACAGAGAGAATTTCTCTTACTATTTTTCTAAGTCGTAAAACTGCCAGGAATTCTGTCTGGAATACTAGCTATTCAGTGTGCAGAACTGTTACTCTAGATGTCAAAAATAAAATATTCATAAGTTTATTTGATACTGTGTTCTGGCTCAAGATACATATGCGTCCAACACTGCACTGTGATGTATATGTGAACTGGTCTTAGGAAAAACATTTGTGCCTATCCAGTGTTGTTCTTGCCAATACTGAAATTAAATCAAAACAAGCGCCATTTTTTACCTAATTTGCACGTTTTCCCAATGTTTAACTGAAAGTTTAAATATGTTAATGTAATGATATGATTGTGACAAAAAGCCAGTGAAAACGAGGAGGTGGCTATTTCCCATAGGAAGAGGCAGTTGAAGTAAAATATGTAATGCTTAGCAACTTCATCATCATGGCTAGGCTTCATGAACGAAGATTTTGGGCAGGGCTCTCCTCACGTGGGTGTGCCCTTCCAGTCTGCACAGTGGATTTTTTAGGTGAGGCACAGTGTGTGCAGAACTGGCCCCACCCTTTACTCCAAAGGTTAATCTGCCGTGGCCGAGCGAGCTTGGATGGTGACATTGAAGTCCTCAGGACTGGAACCTATAGCTCCTGGTATTCCCAAGGAGGTCTCCCATCCAAGTACTAACCCGGTCTGACCCTGCTCAGCCTCTGAGATCTTGACAAGATTGGACATCAGGGTGGCATGGCGATAGTTTTTAGCAGCTTAGTTCTATGCAATAAAACTAGTTTGCCCTTCTCTTTGAAAGTGTAAACATGAACTGTGGTGAAACCTCTGGAGAAACATGCATGAACATTCACCTCCTGTCTGCAGACAACAAAAAGTGGGTGATTAGGAGAAGATCAAATGAGTGTGGGGGGCAGTGGAGAAAGGGAGATATGTGGTATTGAATGCATATTTCCTCTCTGCATTCACCTAACTAACTACTTTGCTTGTTTTTACCCACATTTTACATATTCTTCAGAGAGAATATATACTTTTACAATTCACATGAAAAAAGAGCAAGAAAAATTATAGGCAAGAGCCTTGATTATGTGTAGGGATCAAGGAGCTAGGAAACTGATGCATGCCTAGTGCTTGTATATGAAAAGCTGTGTGCTTTCTGTACAGTGACACCAAAAGCAAGGTGAAGGAAGGCATTAATCCTCTAAGAATTAATGCTTTTCAAGATCACAGATTACCATTGTCCTCTGTTATGTCAGGATGTGCCTGATGTTTTCTTTTCTCCAGCAGAACATCTGGTGGTTCCTCGGAAATATTTGAAAAGCCATCGTTTAGGAGTTTAAGGGGAAAGCCTTGAATAATTCACACAACAAATGATTAGGCAAGCACTTGTCTATCTAACTGAATTATTCTGCATGTTTGCTGAAGCAGTTAAGAAGCAGAAGAGCATTTCCTTCACAGGAGGGTTTACAGTGGTAGTATTGACCCACCTAGTTATTGGGTTTCAGCGTTTTGTTGACACTGTTGTAAATTAAAGCAGCCTGGACAGGCACTGAGCAGCTGGGCTGAATAATTGTGAAGGATTCATGCTTGTTGCTGTTACCCCCAGTGTTTGTAGTGGGTTGTTTGCTTTGACTTCTGTTGAACTGTTGACAAAAGCATTAGATACAAATGAGAACAAATAAAGTGGTGAGATGCCAGGAGGGCTTGGCAGAAGTGGTGGTTTTCATTCCAGCTTAAATGAGGAATGTGGATGCTTGCCTGAATGGGAAAAGAAAGGTGTATTCAGCATTTATGTGTTTCTCCCTCCCCTTTCCTTTCCTTTCCTTACTGCTAAATACGTTGAGGCAAACAGGTGAAAAAAACAGACTGAAGGCAATTTTCACCAGTGCCTTAACTCTTTGGCACTATGTTTTTGAAGCTTGCTATGGCTGTGGATGTCTTGCTGGGCAAATCCAGTTCCTGAAATGAAAGGATTAAGTATAAAAAGCTAAGGGGAGGGGGGAAAAAAGTGAGAAAAGGAGGGGGCTATAGAAGGGGTAGAGTTGAGAAAAGAGGGGATTAAATAGAACCGTATATACTAAGTAGCATAGCCAGCAAAATTGAAGTCATTTACTGGAACGCTTTTAATTTGGTTTAAACAAAATACTCTTTTGTATATTCAAATGGGGAGTAGCTCAGCTGTTGTGAAGCCAGAAAATTAATGGTATTTTTAGTGAAATAGCAAAAGCATGTCAACAGCATAGCTGTGGATGATAATGTTGGCATTTTATTCATGAGGAATTATCAATGCAGGTTACTGGACAACATAGTGTGACTGGAATGATTGAGCACAGGGGGGAAGCGACTGTCCTTCTGTAAGATGATTTCATTTTGCATTTAGTCCTTCAGGAAAAGAAGAAGGAGAGAGAAAGAAAGCATTTTAAAATACATGTCTAAGACGCCTATCCTTGTAGTTTCTGGCTCCTGGAGACTAACCTTTTTACCTCTGTCTGATTCACAGTTTTCCAGCTGTCCTTCTTTTCATGTCTGTCTGGAGGCATGGCAGAGAATAAAGGCAGAAGAATAGCGTTACGTTTAGGATATCTCTGCTGAAAAGGCAGTTTTGGCCCTGGAGGACCTTTGAGTTTGCTCTAGCCATCTCTGGCACATGAGTTTTGTGCCTGAACATTGTTTGCTTGGAATCTTTAATGCATGTAATGTGTTGTAAAATACGGTTACGTTGGTTGATTGTGGAGAAAGTTAGTGTATAATCTGGAAGGTCCTACTTGAGAGGAGAGATGCTTCGTATTTGTTATTCTGATCATAGTTTTCTTGTAGGCATCAAGTTCAGTGTCACGCAGGTCTGCTGGAAATTGGCAAAGTACACAGGGGTGAAGACACCACTGTGATGGAAGGAGAAGACACTGTTTTGTATTGCTCTCTGAAGGCATACAAAGGTACTCCTTGCCTCTGCTGTGACATGTGCACCAGGTGGTATATGAGGTACCCATAGGGTTTTGGAGCATTGAAGTTGTCATATGCAGTTATTTTTTTGTCACCTGCTGCCATGGAGCTTCAAGTTGTCCTAAAACCAAACACCACAGTAGTAAAGTAATCATGCCATTTATGGATTCACTTTGAGCAATCGTCCCCAAGTATTTTCATTATTCCCCTTTGTTATGCTTGCCATATTATTCCTATTGCCTTCACAAATAGAAGGGAAACACAAAAAGAAATAAGGAAGAAATCGGCTTTTACTGCTGCCATTGCTGTTTCTTGTAACATGCAGTATGTTTGTTGTGCCAAACCAAGCCCTGTGGACGTCAGCAAGAAGTGTTTTGCCCAGATGTTAAATATTGTGGGATCAGGGCCTGAATATGTTATTAATCCTATAAATATTAAAAGAAAGGGTAAAAATACCAAGCTATTTCCAGCAAACATGTACTGGGACTGATGTTTCTGTAAATATCAGCTTGTGCATGACGAATCCCCAATTATTTTTGCCTTCCTGTTTGGGGAATACCCTGAACAATTCTAAAGGGAGCTAAAAAATTATCATAGCAAATTTCAACCTTGAATAAAGGAAAAATGAGGAATCTCTGAAAAGCAGGGACTTAAAGCCCAATCAAAACAAATACATTCCATATTCATGTTTGAACAGCATTTGGGAAATCTAGTTTTAGATCATCTAAATTGAGTGAGAATTTGGAAAAACTAACTGGTGGGTTTTCTGTGTCATTGCCTGGATACTTTTTAATCAGGCTTGCATAGTTTTGTGTTTTCATGTGAAATTCACTTTCCTCTCTTCTTAGAGCTACTTTGGGCTAATCTGTTTTGTTTGTAGACCTGTAAGAAGGGCCCTAAGTGCTTTACCTGGAGTTTCAGGGAACTGAGGCCCAGAATCAGGAACATGCTTCTGAAATGAATTTGCATTGGAGTAACAATAGTTGAGTGATTACAAATGCAAGAAGCAGGAGAAGTAGTGTACTGCGTAAACTGAGATTGGATTGGACTCACACGAAACACAGATTAATCAGTCTGCATCATGTGGCAAAATTTTTTTTGCATTGTCTGGTATCATATAGTAAGCAAATAGAGTGCTAATTAGGAAGAGAGTGGATATGGGAAAGAACATTTAGTAGTAGGAAATCGTAAAATAATAAAACAGAAGTACAAGTATGACAGAGATATGATGCTTTAAATCAGCAGTGCACATCCTTCAGCACAGAAGTTCTTTACTGGCAACTTGCCATGAACCAGTGGGCTGCACCTATTTTGCATATAATTTACATTGGATTTTAATCAAATAAGTACACACCCTTTTGTTTTTCATATTTATGGAGTGCTTTAAGTGCAAACACTTCATAGCACAGAGCTATAAAAGACTGTGTACTTGGTGGGTTGTAGTAAAAAGAATGCTGATGGGAAGAGTGGCTCTGCATTTCTGAAATCAAGGGAGGCTTATCTGACATCTGGCTGCCTTTGAGAAGGCCTTACACATTCTGAAGTACAGGTTTGAGTTTATTAGGCAGCTGCAAGTTTGGCTTTGTGCTCATTTCAAATACATAAGGTTAATTTGAGAAAAAATAATTTCAGACACAAACTTGGAGATAGCACATTTCTGTTATGCATGGGTAATTAGAAAACAACAGCATTAGTCACCAGCAGCATTTTTTTCCTGAAACTTTGTTCAGACTATTTAGTTGCATCTCAGATATAGTGGCTTCAGGTTCTCATGAATTTGGCTGATGAAAGTTTTACATACAGTGCAGAAGTGTTTCTTCTTTTACATGTCTCATGTCTGTGTGATACAGATTTATGCAAAATAAGAATGAACTAAAATTATTTGTATAGTTTCTGGAGTTTAGTGTAGATACTCTGTTACAGAAGTTGGGTTGCTCTGATCTTCTAGTTGTATTTTTGCTGATACAAGGATTTTTCCCATTTTAGTCTAGCATATGTAATAGATCCATTTTGGTGATACTGGAGTACTTCCAACCCTTCCCAACATTAATCATCACAACAACCCTGTAAGGGAAAGAAATGTGCTCTAGACTTGGAAATTATTCTACTTTTATAGATAATGAACTGAGGTATGAAGAGACTTAGTTGACTTCATGTGATTAAAGGAAAGAGCACACTATTAAGCCTATATTTCTCAAATATGAAAACAGTTTTTTGCCCTCTGCAGTGTTAGTTTTTTGCACTGGCATTCATTGTTACCAAAAAATGGTCAAAGCCTCCTTAACACCAGTGTAGCATTAAGAAACAGGCATTCTTCATTTGGCGCTGGATGCACAAGGGAATATTTTCTTCAAAATAATGTGCATACCAAGTACAGGAAAAGCTCCTGTTTATGTACTGTAGTTTACATATATATTAATTGGTTTTCCCAGAATAAACATACATATGATAACAATTTCTCCGATGTTATTAACATATTTCCCCTCCCATTGGCACATGCATTTTTCTGCCCCGAATGTCCCTCTGATCATCGTAGATCCTGAAGTTACAGCCAAGCACTTGATGTTTAGTTCACAAATGTGGAGGTGAGTTGACATACCAAGGCTGCTTCATTATTTTGTGCCTCTTTTTGCTTGATGTTTAACATAGTTTCCCCATAGGCTAGTGGTTTTGCAAAATAAGCATTGTTTTAACACCAGCTGAGCAAATAGTTCGTCATCTGACAACAACTTTGTGATCCATTTTTACCTAGTTAATCTTTTTGAAAACTCACAGTGGATCTGAGTCCCGTTTTTGACAAGTACATGCATGCTTCTAGTTTGCTCACTTAATCCTTGTGAGCTACTTCCAGTTTCAGTGGACTGTTTAATCTCTTCATGTTTTTGCAGAAGATGAGCTTTGATTGAATTTACATCCTTCCTTCGGGTTTGTGTACATTTTGAGGTTTTGGTATGGCTCCTTCAATACAGCCCTGGGTTGTACATATAGCCAAATGAGCTGAAGCACACTGCACTGTTGAGAGGGTTGTGGGACGGGGTGGATGTGTTTGATTGTGTTACCTAGCCTAGGCTAACCAGCCATCACACAGTATGTGCCACAGGATGCCACAAAGCACCCCACTGAAACCCTGGGACTAATGTTAACCCATCTCGGGACCACACTACCCACCAGCAGTGTGACTCTAGACATCCCAGTGCTGTGCCTGAGTTGTTCCTCATTGTATTAGTGCCAGCCTAGGGCCACGTGGATAGCGCTCTGCCACATTCTGTACATGGAGCAAGATTGTTCAGCTGCAGATCATGATTTTTGACACCGTGCTCCACTGCCAGCTAGCAAGGTGCCCAGAATGGGCTACTGCACAGCTGGAGGACTCTTCTAGGCTTCCTCCTTTTCCTGCTGCAGAAGGAGCAGCCCCAGAAGGAGATGTGGGAATGTTATTTTTGTCAGTAGGGGAAGTGCCCTATGCCGTGGGAGAGTATGTAGGCAGGGAAAAAGGATTTCCGTCTGTGGGCTAGAGCTTTGGATACAGTTGTGCCTCCTGTGAAAGAGCTTGTTACACTTTCTCACTTTAAGAGCTCCATCTGGTGCTGTAGGTGTCTTTAAATGGAAACTTGCATTGACAGTCAGAACTAAAATTAATGCACAGTGATCATTCTGATGGTCTTACCTAGCACAACAAATAAAGCTTTTCCTTCACCTCCAACCCTGTAATACAAAGGGCAGGGAATGTTAATGAAATGAAGGAGGACAGATTGGACAGGTGCAGAATCTGTCTCCATCTTAGCAGGAAACTGTAGTGAAAACCTGCTTTAAAATTCAAGACTTCTTGTCTTAGGGCAGGATTTAGCTCATTACTGAGAGTAAGCAAGATTGCTTTGCAAGGAGACTGACGTAGCCCAGATGTTGGTCACTGAACAGTGGTGTGACTTACAACTCAGCCTG
The DNA here is from genome assembly GCA_013396695.1 of Sakesphorus luctuosus. Lineage (NCBI taxonomy): Eukaryota > Metazoa > Chordata > Aves > Passeriformes > Thamnophilidae > Sakesphorus > Sakesphorus luctuosus. The sequence goes on along the minus strand of VWZD01007618.1, from coordinate 49,153 downwards.
TTAAATTCTGGCTAAAGACTTCTTGGCAGTGCTTTGTCTACTTGATGTAAAGCCTCCACTCACTCTTCAAATCTGAAGATGGTTTGTGTGAAGATCATCGTAGTGGTCAAGCCTTGCATTAGGAAACACTTTTCTACCTCTTGTGACTAGTGCCTCAAAAAGGAACGATCTTAGCAAGCTATTAAGGAGAATAAATGCACTGATAAAACTGTTGTAATTCAAGATTTAACAACCCTTCCTAACTGAGCAACCCATTTTAGAAGTTATCCCATGCATCCAGCCTTCTCTTTACAACTAAAATAATTCTTTACTCTGCATAAGGTCAAGCTGCTTGCTTAGGCATCCTTTAAAATGTGAGTGTTGTTTTTAGTTGTACTCCAAGGCAAGTCCAAAAATGCTTGTCTTCACTGTTGCACCAAGTGAGCAGTGCCTACAGGAAATTATCTGTATTGAAGAAGCCTGTGGAGGCTTTCCCTTAACCCTGTAACTGCCGCTTTTATAGTGCTGCTTGGACCTTTGATCTCCACACTCGTAATTGGCTCATAGGGAGATTATTTACAGACAACAAGAAAAGTGTCTTGAACTTGTCATTTTGATGAACTTGTTATTTGTCAGCTCCTCTAGAGGCATCCCACATGGAAATAAACATCTTTCATTTTGTTTTATAAATAAATTTTTAAAATGGTTTCCTGCATCCTTGATGAAATACCAGCTTCTTCGCAGATCTAAATCCACACCATAGGTATTGTTTGGAAACAGGCTTGTTGTTCTTAAAAATGTACTTAATGCTAGATTAGAGAGCATAAGACTTTTTTTTTTTGTCTCCTGTTTCTACCAGCTCCTTTCAAACTATTCAAAATAAAAAGCCTGAGCGTGTATGGTATTTCAAAAACTTTTCACATGATGTTTTTAAAACAGATCAGTTTCAGCACTAAAGTGCTAGTAATTCAGCAAAGGAAAATTCAACTCAGGGTTGTATAGCTATAATGGTAATGTATGATATCCATCTTCTTTGAAAATTATTGTAACTGTAGAGTTGAATCTAGCAAATTACATAATTTAGGAGCGTTAACCAGAATGTTGTTTTAGAGGTATTACTGTAGCCTTATCTTAAAAGCTAACAGAAAGATGTATCATATTATGAAGTATTTAAATGAGAGAGAACTGTCTTCAGAAATTATCTAAAGTAAGTCATTTTTGTAGAACAGAAGGTCATGTGTGTGCATGCCAAATTGTGACACTTAACTGCTTAGGAGGAGGAGTACAAGAGGGAGATTTTTGCTTCTCCTCTTCTCTAACGTGAATTAAAAATGTATTGGCTACTCATTGCTAACATCAGAACATTTCTAGTTAGCCTGAAGTTATTATTTGATTGTGCTTTTAACGTTTAAAACGTTAACAGCATGACCTGTCTAATATAAATAATGAAAATCCTAGAGAAGTAAAAGCTACTGCTGCTTCTCTTGGCAAAGTCTACAGTGTTCAAGAGTTGTAATGTATTTGAAAATCTGGCAGAAAGGACCGCATGTTTTATCTTTTCAGTATTTAAAGTAGGTGTTGTACTTAAAATGTGCTATTATATACTGATGTAATTGCTTTAAAGCTGACTGCAGAATCTCTGTTCCCACCATTCCTCCATCCATTCCACTTAGCAGGGTCATTGGTTTGAAGAATGAGTTGAAGAATGAGACTGGGGACAATTATTTTTGCATCAGGCTGAGGTCCAGATTCAGCATAGTGCACAGTAGGCATCTAGAGTTCAGCACATATGTACATTCCTGTGATTTCTTTTTCTGCCTTGTGACTTTGCTGAGATCAAAGTGTGTGCCTCAAATCTGGCATCTGCTTGAGTGCTTTCCTGAATAGGAAATGGGATAATTTCCTGAACAAGGGTCTGGGGAACACAGGCAAGTGAGCGTAGATGAATTGAGGCAGATATAATGGGTTAGGACGTTATTTGGGCAGAGGGAACAAAGTAGTGGTCAGAGATTTCTCTATGGAGAGTATTTTTATAGGTATTTGAGGGAAGATTTTGCTTCAGCATGGCTTGGAATCTGCAAATATTCAGTAGCACGCAGCCACATTTTCTTCAACTGCCTAATTAAGAGATTGATAGGCTAATGAATTCTGTTTTCAGTGGATGCTTAGCGGTGGCTGTGGCTTCCTAAATCATGTAGAGTATTAAAAAAACAAAATAAATCGAGTCTTCCAACTTCGAGAAGCCACACAGAATTTAAGGGGGAGGAGATGACTGAATTGTTAGTTTCTTGCTTAATACCAGAGAAAACCATGTGAACGTGTTTCAGCTGACAGAGCAGCAGTCAAGATGTGGAGTGAGCATTTCTGCTGAATGTTAGGGGGCTTTTTGTAATCACGTTGGCCTTTTGAAGGCTTCCCCCCTTTTTACTGATCAAGGCAGAAACAAATAGGATTGAAAGCAGGGGAAAGGGAGATAACTAGTCACAAAGCATAGAAAGAGATCATCAGTTCTGTCTGTGAAATACTCAGTTAGAACAATAATTTGCTTTTTTTCATATTATCTCCTAGGTCATCTCTGCAGCAAAACAACTGTAAAATCCTTTAGAGACAAGCAGGCAGAAGGGAAGAAAAAAGTGGTTTTCCCTGAAAGATTCATATGTATGGATAGATGGGAAGGGAACAGAAATGTGAAAACTCAAAACTGATACCTTTGCCATGAATATAGCCTTTGTTAGATGTAACCGGAATTCAAGATGTGGGACACTGGGTCACAGTACCTGATTGAAGGCAGCTAAATTGAGTGTCTCGTGGGACTGTCTTCAGACACGATCTCTGTGGTTTTAAAGCAATGAGAGGAGGACTTACTTGTGCCAGTTAGATCCTTCTGGTCAAAATGAAAAATTAGGGAATGTAAATCCCAGGAGAAAGTTGTTAGGACCTGTCACATGGAAACTGAATCAGCTTAAAAATCCCTGCAGAAGGCAACACTTAAAGCCTAATCATTGCTGCTTTAATATGGGAAAACTAGGGGGTGTAGTTGTCTGTATTTTTTACCTTCTAACCTCTGTTGGTGGTACTGAAGTGATTTTTATAGCCCCTGTGGCTTGCAACGTTGCAGGAAAGTGTTTGCATTCTGCTTGGCTTGGTGCCTTACAGTCCATTTTCATCACTATGCAAAGTGAAAGGATAACAGTTTTACTATGGTGCCTCGTCTGAAAAGAGGACCCTAAGCAAAACCTGGTTGTTGTTCAGGCAGATTTCCTGATTCTTGCATGTATTTTTTAACAAAGTGGAAAGCATACTAACACAGGCCTTTAATAGTTATCATAAAACATTCCCTTCTTAGTGTTTATTTTTTTAGTATTCTGAAAACTAACCAAGTATCCTTGTGTATTCTTTTTAAATGCAGTTGCTGTGAAAATAGTTTTAATATTCTGGAGATAGGTTGGATGCTGAGAATTTTCTGTTTGTGTCCCTTACTAGCTTTTGAAGAATAGTCAGTGAGTACTACTGCTTTTTCTTGCCTTGTGGCATGCCATTTAATCAAAGCCCATAATGCAGCCCTGGTGGTTTTCCTGCTCCCTCCCTTTCATGGGTGTGAGCCCACAATTAAACTGGTGCATTGAATGCTCCAGCTGGTTGAGCTTTTTCTCTCACTCGGTGATTACATGCTTTCCCTTGCACTTTCTCCCTAGATAACTGCCAGTATTCTCTGTGTTTCTGTTTTGCTAGAACTGTTGAAACTGTTTCAGGCCTCTTCTGAAGGAAATAGCATGAAAAATCAGTAATTAGAACCCCAAGTAAATATTTGAGTAGAGCAGAGCTGTAATTTCATGTTTCCTTGGCACCTCTTGCTTACTCAGGTTTCTGAAGATATTCACCCTGAATTTTTCTGAATCTCTGTAACTTGACAACCTTTGACCCTTCCATTTCAGTGTATGTGATTTTGGATAAAGTAACATTTAGGTGTTTGTACACTGTCATGACCAACATGCAGGTTTGTCCCTGATTTTCACATTCACTTTCTAAAATGCCAGTGACATGTTTTTCTGTGGTAGCATTTTGAGTATTCTGATGATGGAGCACTTACCTTTCCTGGAATCATTATGGATGGTATTCCTTCGCAGCCTGCATAAGCCCCGGGGCTCACCTACTGTATTGCTTATACTAATTGCACTTTGTGCCTTAACACCTTCTTGCTAATCTTGTCACTCTATCCAAATTGCCTGCTCTGCTGTGTGCTGAGGCATGTGGTCTTATTCCGAGGTCCGTTGAGTTGAAAGGGGAGGAGACAGAATCAGAGCGGTGAATGGAGAGAATGAGTTGCTTGAATTGCTCTGTAGTTTAAAGGGGAGAATGTTTGACAAGGCTGGGGTTTTGTTACTGTCAATTAAATTCAGTATTTAAGAGTAGGCAGAAGTGGGCGAGAGCAGACTTGATGGTAAATGTAATTTATGAACTTTGAAGTTTCTGTAAACTGTAAGAAATGTTTTAACTCTTTTTCCTGCCCATCTGTTTCTTTTTCTTTTGTTCCCTGCTGAAACCAGATCCTTTGTTCAAACTGTCTTGCTTACCAAAAGGGTGCTTGTTACTCTTTTCATACTTAATTTCACCATCTTCATGTGCCTTTGCTAGCATATACTTTAACCTAAACCTGGATTTCATTTTTACCTCACAGCTGTGTTCTTTTTCACTACTTGTACTTAAGCTCCATCAGTTCTTCTCTCCATCCTTTGACCCTCACCATAGTGTCAGTAGTGATTAAACATTATGTGTGTTATGTCCTTCAGCCAGTTATTAGCGGAGAAGCTGTATTTTAAAGGATTTATTGCAAAAATCCATCTGTGAAAGGCTATCGAGCAGCCCTCACCATTGCTTTAAATACCTACCTTTCTTGTCACCACCATACATGCACCTGTCACCAGAAGAGGCTGGAGAAACATCACTTGCTGATCGGATTATAATCTAAAATTGCTGGGTATCTTCAGCTGCTGCTCTGTGGCCCTCTCAACTCTTACAGCATATTGATAAGTGTATGTTGGAAAAACCTGAAATTAGTGTCTACAACCGTAGTAGTTGATTGTTAATTTTGTCACCCATTTCATAATGTCTAGACTTTGATGTTTTTAATTATCTTAGATTAAATACTTAGAAGTTTAAACAGCTACATGGATATTTTTAAGGAAATTGCATACCCATATTCATAATGTACATATGTATCTACATTTCTGTTCACATAAAACTTTTGAGAATGCTTAGGTTTTGAAGACTGCTGAGCCTACACTTTCTCTTTGTTCTGGACTTCTTTATAGCCTTCTCATTGCTCTTGCAGGCAACACCGCATAACTAGACTTTGATGTTTTTTATAACACTCTTATCCTCTAATTAACTTCATTAATTTTGCAATTAGTGGGTAAAAATGCTGTATAAAACTTCAAAGTTTGCATTTTAATCATAGTTTGTTTTAAAAATAGTTGTCGCACGCTTGATTACTAAACTTGATACAGTTAGCTCAGGCAGGGTCATGTGATACTAAAACCAGCTTTATTCTGTATCTTTCATAGCTAGTTAGTAGCATTTTTCACTTACAGTTACTGAGGCTTTTTCTGGTACCTGAAAATGCAGCCACAGAGAAACAGCACTGAATGAGACAAATTAAAAATAAAAAATTTGTTGATAACAGTATGGGTGAGTGGAAGTTGGCCAGCCTCCTGTGTGTGGATGAACTGTTTCAGAAATGCTGTGCTCTGGGATGTACTCCTGACTGTGTGAGCCTGATTACTACTCACTGTGTATTCTTAAAGATAAAGGCATGGTAAGGAAATTCTTCTTCCCTAAGTAATGACAACAGAGTACCTTGAAAAATTAAAGCAAAGAGCACAAGATCCATGAGGCTAGAGTGGATACTGGGATTTAGTAGTAGTGATAATAACAATTTAGTAATGATAATGACAACAACAAAAAGGCATAGTAGCAGTAAGTGTGGATGACCTCAGGAGCCACAGTTACTATGCAAACACTCCACAGTGTCTGCAGATCAGTCCACAGCATTAGACACTATCTCCTTCTAAGCAAAGTAATGTACCTGTGCGTACGCAGGTGTATGTAGATGAATTCATTCTTTTAGACTGACGCCTTAGAGCCATGTAGAAGGCTTGCTGTGTAGCAGTTCTTTGTTGCAGTTTTTGCATGGTATTCATGGACTGTACTGGGCTGCCCCTTATGCCATGGTCTTTCACCTCTCTGGTGGGATGTCTGCCACTGCATACCATTTGTAGCTGACTAGAGCTGTCTTCATCTGAGCTTTAGAGTGTTGTGAGTCTCTCCCCTAATTTCTCAATTTCTTTTTTTCTTTTGTATTTGTGTTTTTGATGTAAGCATTCATGTTTTTCTTAAGCAGCTTAGTGTTCCAAGCCCAAGCCCTCTACAGTGCCTGAGTCCAAGCTCCAGCTGGACTGCCTGATGGTTTCCCTGTGATACATATGGTATTCATTTTTATAATTCTCTTATGCTTTCAACAGACTTTATAACAGCAATAATGTCATTCACATAATTATACTGTAATTGACCTTAGTGCTGAGCATCCTTGGCTTTTACGGCAGTTTGCTTAATACTTCAGTATGGTCAATTATCTTGTAATTCCCACTTTGTTGGGAATTATTGTTTTAATTATTCCACTCCAAATACATCATTATGGAATGGTAGTAAGGGTACACTGGGGAATGGTCATATTCGTGAATACTTTAAAGAGTTACCAGCTTTAACATGTGGGAAGGCTTTTCATCTTGTCATCTCTAGTCATTACTTTCAACACTGATTCCATTTAATTATCACTAGGTCTGCTCAAGCCAGGTCTTCATCTGGAGGAGTCAGCATTTGGGAAGCTGGGACTTTCAGGGTTTGATAGCTGTGCAGCCTGACCACACTGTTTTCTGCCATACTACAGTGTGAACCAACTAATTTTGATTGGAGGAACAGTGATTGTTTTTTCCCTAGCAGTTTGAACTATTAATTATCCCAAACAGACAGTGTACTGGAGAGAATTTTACAGCTGGGCAAGAGGCTTGCATGGCACTCTTGATATTAATTTAATTTGCACCTGTATGACACTGGTATACTCCACTAGGGGCAGTGTCCTGCCAGTGTTGGAGAGAAAACAGTGGTCCCTGTTGCAGGAGATCATTTCAGTTAGCACTGCTCTGAGCACTGCCCAAAACAGAGACTGAAGCATAGCATGCCATGCTTTACAGCTTAATGCAAAAAATACTGTGGGTCCATCACTAGAAACACACTGTTCCACTTCCTAAGCAAATTATGTGGATGCAGCAACATGCACAGCCTTTCCATAACATAAATATAAGTATGTTCAGTTGGTTTTGGTCAGCATGTTGTTGTATTTAACATGAATAAAAATGTTCTATCTAGGCAGAAATATGAAAAACTGGTATGTTTTGCTCAAATAAAAATTAAATGTAATCTACTTTGACCAAAGTGTATTTTTTCCTACATTTGATCTAATTATTATATGTGATGAAATTCAGTGTTGTTTATTAGGAAAATGCTACTCTTCCAGTGGATTAACACATTTTATTGAAGAAAACAGCAGTGTGAAGAGACTCTATTTCTCTATAAATTTTAATAATCACTACAACAAAAACTTTGCCCCATCAAATTACAGTCTGCCAAGTCATGGTACTGAATCACTTAATTTCTCTAAGTTGCCATCCTATCCCAGCTTCTTAAAGGCAGCTGTTAGAAGAGTTTTAATGAGAGAACAGTGATGCTTTAATCAAGAAACAGAATAGAGTCTGTCAGCTAGACAGTTTGCTTTGATGGAGGTTTTCTTTCACAGTCTGCAAGTGTAAGAACTTCCCCTGGAATTTGTGGGCTTACACACTCAGGAACCAATGTGTGGGTTGGTAAAGGATTACATGTGGGAATGTGATGTCAGTGAGTACATTGTTCCATCCTGGTACTTAGCAATGAGAATAGAACCTTACAAATGTTTATAGACTGAAAATCTGTTACAGACAACAGAGGGAACTCAGTACAAGTAGCAGTGTTGTCCATTGCACAGTGAAAATAGTAGGCATTAGGTCCGTAGGAAGATCTAGATCATAGCTCATTTGCTGTGTATATGACATATCTTTGTTACTTAGCATGAGAGATTTCTCAACACCTTTACCAGAGATCCCATGAAGTCAAATGATTTTCATGTGGCAGGTGCATTTCTTGTCGAAGGGAAGAGAAGGCGGTGCTGAAGGGGTATTGATAAACTGGCTCCATGCAAGGAAAGGGATGTGATAGTTAAAATTGGAAATGTTTTGATTTGTTCTGTAATTATTGACTCTTGAGGCAAAATAATGTTAGTCTAGTATACTGGCCTAATTTCAGGTTGGGAAATGAGAGTCTGCCTGCTGTCAATAGGTGAGTTGTCTCCATTTTTTCTGCTAATGTCAGGTGAGATACTGCAGGAGAATTTTTTCATATTGGTATGAGGTCTGATCCATCTTTGAAGCAATAAAAGCATTAAGCAGTATGCATTACCCCAGTGCCCGTTGTGGTGCTCATCCTTTATGTGCTAATGATAATTAGCTAGTTTTATCTTTCTAGTAGGGAACTTTAATTTATTACTTTATTAAGTGATGAAATCAAAGATTAAAGTAGTATCTATAGCACATAGCTAACCAGATTGTGAAAAATGAAACTATATAGTTTCAAATTTATGAAAATAAGTATTTCTGTTTAAATAAGTGCAGTAGTTTAATTCTTTAGACACCACTCTAATTTGTACTTTTATTGGTGATTATTTTTCTTCGTTTTAAAGCAAATTGCTTTCTATAGGGGGAAGTTGAAAAGTAATGAATTGAATCCACATTACAAGATACTGCCTTCCAAATTGTAAATTAATATAAATGTAATAGGAGCATACTATTAAAATCTTTTGCAAAAGGCTATGCTACATCACCGAAGTAAACAACTATATTTTTCAAGTCGTCAGTTCATTTAACGTTGTGTTTGTACCTCATCTTTTTTTCAAATGCTTCTGTACCTACTGTCACTGCTGTCTCCAAATGTCTTAACATGTGTTGTTGCTTCAAAGCAAAAAATAACTTAGTTAGTTGGTGCCATTTACTGTAATAGTTGATTAATGATCTGCTTTAAAGCTAACAGTATTTTAAGATGTATTTGCTTAGGATGGGAAATCCTTTTCTACTTACTCTCAGGGAGGGGGAGAGAGAGAGGAAGGCAGGCAGGTAGGCAAATGGGAAAGGCACAGGCTGTGTTCAGCACTAGCTTTGTTCTAAGATTTTTATTTCCACTCAATGTTCTTAGAGAGTAATTAACAATTACCAATCAAACATGTGAAAAATTTTTGCAAATTACACCACTCATTAATCTGAGATGCGTTTGACAAAGGCTGGAATTTTACAAAATTGGAGAGTGGTGCAGTAAGGAGGAATATTCTCTCATGTGACTTGAGCAATAAGCACAGCTTAATTTCTGTGCTTCATTGTTCTAAATCCTCACCAGAAGCTTGTGATGTAATAAGGAAAAGAAGAAATTTTTTCATAGTGATGGAACAGAAGTTGTTCAATGTAAGTGCTGATTTCTTGGTTTGTGCTCATGTTAATAGCTGTAAAATAAACCTAAGAGAGATGTGCACTAAAAACCCCAAACCCAAATTACTGTGGTTTACAGTTTTATGTGGAACAACAGCTGTCCATAATGGATAGAGGACCCCAAACCAGTGTTTCTAGGTTAATTGGAGGATATAAAATCCATCAGTAAGGACTTCTTTAGTTGTTGTTCCTCCCCACCCCATTATATAAGGATGATAGAGATGGAAACAGCAGGGTTTCAACTGACAATTATTTTTATCTTCATTGCTGTCATTTCCAATTCTGGATAAAGCCTAAACACGTCCTTACTTGTGTATGTTCAACCACTGACTTCAGCGTGAGATAAAGTTTAGTGCATGCTTCAATGCTTTTTTTTGAAGTAGGGCCAAAAGCTGCTGCTGCTGCTAAAATCACTCCCAGACAGAATTCTGATTCTTTCATTGCTTCCTTCTTTGTATACCAAAATACTGGTTTCACTAACTTTTGGAAATATGGTAGGAGTTGATAAATGTTGCCTGCCTTGTTGAAATTAGTAGAGTAGAATTGTTGGATGACAGTGCATAAAGTACATGTTATCTTCCTTTTTCTCCTGTCCGTGCATGTGCAACAGTCATTACTTGGGTGAGAGCTGTAGAATAGCAAGAAAATCCCTGAGCCCACTACATTTTATTTCCGTCTTCTGCAGGCACAGCCTATAATTGTAAAAGGCATCAAAACAAAATGAGTTTAGGTGGTTTTTCCCTGTTCCTGCCTGCTTCAAGACTGTTCAGAACTTGCTTCTTTCTCTGGTAGAAATCTTCATTCAAATGTTTGCTGAAGTGTGACTTGCCTTGAACCTCTTCATTCCTTTTGATTTACACAGGCAAACACACACACACACACGTACACACACACACACGTACATAAACATACCTCTCTTCTGGAACTACTGATTTAACGTTGCACATTTGTAGAGGAAACAAAGCTAAACAAGACAAGCACAGTATTCATAAAATGACCCAAGGTAGCTCTGCATTTATCCCATTGACACTGCAGATAGCCTTTTTCTTTTTTTTAATGTAAAACACTTGGTGGGTAGCTGTCGCTAATGAAAACCGGAAGTGGTTTCTGGGAGAACAGGTCCATATAATATTATCAGCTTAAGATACATTGAAGGGTAGTGACAAATGAATTACTGTTTTGAATGAGTGCCCAATAGTACTTTCTCCTTCTCTTTTTGTGCTACAGAGCTCTTCTGTATCTCCCTCAGCCAGTTTCAGAACAGCAGAAAAACACAGAAATTCAACAGATTATTCTTCAGAGAGTAAAAAACAGAAAACAGAAGAAAAGGAAATAGCGGCTCGTTATGTGAGTAAATTGTCTGCATTGTGCATTGTTGAACTTCAGTGTTTCTCTGTAGTTTCACCCTGATTCCTGCTGCATAACTAGTTTTAAAACTGAGGGTGAAATTTTTAACAGACATTTGCTGGGTACCTCTAATGTCTGTATTGGATTAAAGGTTTTGGTGCATAGAATTCATAGTGTTTTTAAAAATACAAGTACAGAGCACCTGGATGTTGTGTGACAGTAGTGGTGAGCTTTAGTTAGGCTGGAACTTCTTAGATCTGGATTCTGGCTTGGCTCCACTTCATAGTGCAGTGCAACTTTGGATGAAGATTTTTCATTGCATGTGCTTGTCCACCAGTGTGAAAACAGGGACTAATGCCGTAGCTGTGGTAACCTGCAAAGCTGAAGCCCTATAGGTGGTCTAACTATTTGACCACAGTAAATTTGGTGGAAGTGAATGGTTCATTGCATACTTGTGAGCAGCCCTGCTCTTTTTCCTTACTACTTAAGTGATGTTGGGATATTAAATAAATTGTTTTTAACACATTGTGATTTGTCATTGCAGGACAGTGACGGTGAAAAGAGTGATGACAACTTGGTAGTTGATGTTTCCAATGAGGTATACATGATGGTATTTTTTCTACCTTATAGTAAATGATGGTCTGGGTGTCTTCAGTGGTTTCTGTGCATTTTGGTTTTATGAATAAGATTATGGCATTTGCCTTCATAAGGGAACTTGAAACGCATGAGGGAATCCAGTCACATCATCTTTCTTTAGAATACAGATCAGATCTCTAACATTTATTTCTACAGAGGACTTTTTGTTTCTCATATGAACACAAAGTTCTCTTGAGGTATTTCAAGCCAGCCCAGCACAAGATAGGCTGCTGCTTATAACATTATTGGTCTTTTCTCTTGCTTGGGCCATGAGTTAATTCATGAACTTTATCAGGTCTGCCAAGTGCATCAAACCTTTTCAATCTGTCACCTGAAAAAAGGAAACTACTTGTGTATTTCAGTATCCATAGATTTTCGCCATGATTTTTCATAGTTAAAGGCATCAAATTTTAGGACTTTTCTTTACAAAAAAATGTTGTCCTTTATTATCTGTCTCGATTTTACAATTGTATCAGCTAAATCAATAAAGAATGGAAGGAAGATGTCACTTCCTATGGCAGATCTTCATTCCAAAGGGAAGACTGCTCAAGACAAGCAGTAGTGGCTAGTTTTTATGCTAACCCATGTTGCTGATATTTAGGATCCTTCTTCTCCCCGGGGGAGCCCAGCACACTCTCCACGGGAAAATGGCTTGGACAAGACTCGACTGCTGAAAAAAGATGCACCAATTAGTCCAGCATCTATTGCATCCTCCAGCAGTACTCCTTCCTCCAAATCCAAAGAACTTAGCCTTGTAAGTGCTTAAAAATGCTCCTGACCCGTGATCATATGCTGAAATACATTTTACTGATTTTTTTTCTGGACACAATTTGTATTTTAACTGTAAATACAGTGCAGCAAAGCACTATGATGCATCAATTTAGGATTAGTTTAATTTATGTCTTCAAGGGAGTTTAATAAAATAATAATAAGAAAGTCCACAGTCTTTCTTGTGCGACAGGAAGAGGTTTTTGTTGGTGGTGTGGGTAGATGAAAGATGTGCTGTTCTGAGAGATATTCTTCTTCTCCATATGAAAAACTATCATTCTGAGAATAAATAAAAGTACACAGGGGTTTCTTGAGCTGTGTTCATGTGCTGTGGTTTATAGCAAATTCAGTTCCTTGCTTGGATGTGATTTTTTGTTTGCTTTGTTTGAATTACCAGGCTGTATACAGCAACAATAATTCTTATTTGCTATCTAAAAAGTAATCTGTCATTTACAAGAGCCTTCCTTGACTTGCATTGCAAATCATACTGCAAAAAAAGAGCTGCTTGCAAGGGGTGTCCTTTCTTTTCATGTTTGTGACTACAGTTAATCACCTACCTACCTACCTGAGCTGCACAGTAATTCCCCTCTCAGTTCTTCACAGGGCAGGGTATGTGATTATTTAAAGAAGTAAAATGAACAAAAAGAAAGCTTAAAGTGAATACTCAGGAAAGATGGTGGCATGCCAGGTCTGGAAAGTCAATAGTTTGTCTGATGAACAAGCTGGTCACAGGAGCAGCATTGCACAGTTCCTGACTTTATACCCCTCACTGTCTCCATCCCATGTTTCTAGCACTATGCTTGGGCATGAGTTGTTGGTCTGTTAGGGGATTTTTTTTGTGCTCTTCTTGTCCATTCTGCAGTGGCCTTTCACAGAAAATCATAATCATAATGGGAGCGGGTTCATGAGCAGAGTGAGACCACTGCCAGATTTTACATATGCTACCAGTTGTCAGCTGGCAGTGATTTTCTGTTATTTGCCTCATTCTGGATCATATGGATGCTCCTGATGAGGAAAGCTGTGAAGGCTGTAGCTAATTACTAAAGCCGTTCCATCATTTTCAGTGTTTCTTCAGCTCCTCTTCATTGCCAGGGACTGTTGAAACCCAAGCCCGAAAGCTAAATACCACTAATCATACACATCCTGGTTGTTGTTTCTGTCCAGTGACTCTCCATAAAACTAAAATAACTTACAAACTCTCTTCTTTTTTCCATTTTGGTGATTAGAATGAGAAATCTACCACTCCTGTCTCTAAATCAAATACCCCAACTCCACGGACTGATGCCCCAACTCCAGGTAGCAACTCCACTCCCGGACTGAGGCCAGTGCCTGGCAAACCCCCAGGTGTGGACCCAATAGGTTAGTGTCCATAAATTTTGATGGGGTGAAACAGTGGCCATTTGTCTCTTGCCAGGGTCCATTTAAATTAGAAGTGACAAATCAGTATGCTAAAGTTGCTTAAACTGGGTGCTGAGCTGTTTCATCAGCACTGTAATACAGTGTGTGGTTTTTTGTTGCCTTTTTTGTTGGTTTAAGGTTTTTTGGTTTTATATGTTCGGGTTTTTTTCTGTTAGCTAAATTCATGTTTCATCTGATGGGTTTAGAATGCCTCTGTGATTTTTTTCTTCTTTTATCCCCTCCATAGGTTCAGGTTTAAGAACACCTATGGCAGTACCTTGTCCTTATCCTACTCCATTTGGTATTGTGCCACATGCTGGAATGAATGGGGAGCTGACCAGCCCTGGAGCTGCCTATGCCGGTCTGCACAATATTTCCCCTCAAATGAGTGCAGCAGCTGCAGCAGCAGCAGCAGCAGCAGCTTATGGGCGATCTCCAGTGGTGAGTGTTTGCTGTTAACGCGTTTAGTTTTGAGAGCAGCTTATATTAAATATGAGATCTGTGGGTTTAACTCTAGTTCGCTCTCTGTGTAGTTTGGGAAGGATGCTATGGAGAATGTGAATTAAACAGTCTTCCTTTGCCAAACTTTTACTTTAATAAACTGTTTTGTTTTGCTTGGGGAAAACTATAGGTTGGTTTTGATCCACATCATCACATGAGAGTCCCAGGCATCCCTCCCAGTCTCACAGGCATCCCAGGAGGAAAACCGTGAGTATCAAACATTCAACTTTAAAAGTCAATCATCTGTTGTAACTTGTGTTCCCTTGCTGGTTAGAATTCCCCTTAGCTACTCAAAACTATTGTGTGAATAGAAATAAATACAGCTATTCAACAAGAGCAGGAGAATCCCTGTTTAATCTTAAAGTTACATTTATAAATTTGTTTTGAAGACTAATAGCAGTCAGGAGGGACTGCATGGCATGGTGTAAAGGATACATATAAATGAAAAAAGAGCTGAACTTCAAATCTGACTGGTTGGTCGTCTGTGGAAATGCAAACTGGAATGGGATCTCAGCTTTCCATCTTTACTGTACTCTGCTTCTGAGTTGAAAAAGTTACTTGTTTATTCACAAAAGCCTTGCAATTACTTGCACACTTAGCAGCTGCTATAAACAACAATGTGAAGAGAAAGGAACACTGGAATGTTTTGTTTGATTTAAAATGCTGGAAAGAATTATTTTATCATAATATTCAGATTCATCCTTTATAGAGCTGACTGTAAAAGGTGACCTGCTGTACCAGGCTTCACATGTTGTGAGCCTCGAAAGAAGAATTACAAAGAACTCTGCTCATATTCCTCTTGAGTTAGAGAGAAGAAAAGCTAAAGCAGCTACACAAACCACGTTCATCCAGATTTTATGTTTGGTCATGTAGTTCCACTTCCTTGTGACACTGTGGGAGAATGTGATCAGCTCACACTGCAGTGCTTGAAGGTCAAGGGATGTTTGCTCCATTTCTTCTCCAGCTCCTTTATGTCAGAAAATGTTTGTGGAAGAGTGATTGGGGTTAGTTACACACTTGCGTGTATGTGAGGAAATGCATACTTAACCTTCCAGTGAGCTTGAAGATATGCAGGGTTAAAAACATACAGTGGCATAAACGATCAGGCCTAGTGCCTATAACTCCTCTTGTACATATGTGTCACACAAATCAAACCAGGACCAGATCTCTTAGGCATCACACACTGATAACTGCCTTAAGTTGACTTTTCTGCTGGTTGTGCCACCTTGTTAGGTGGCTGCATGCAGCAGTTATGGAAATCGGTGTACAGCAGCTTGCGGACTAGCTGCTTACAGACTAGCTGCTTGCATTTAAAATTCTGTGGGGCACAGATCTTCATCCAGTATGTACAGTGGGCTCTTAGAAATGTCTTGATGTAATGTTCAGATTTAAGTCCATCCCTGATGGAGTCAGTGACCTGGAAGGAAGTGTGACTGGATCTACTAGGCTTTGCTTGCTGTGGTCTGACAACTGGCAAATGCGGGGATGTGGAGACCTCCCTGCTTACATCTCACTTGATTTCAGAATTTAGGAGAATAAAACATGAGGCAAACTGAAATGAAATCAGTTCCATTCTGGCACATCTCCTAGGGGTTTGAATGTTGTTGCTGTGTTGATGTCTATTTTAAACATTTAAATGTAACTATCATTTGTCTACTGTAGGGCATGAAACTTTTAAAATCTCTGTTACTTTTAGCATGATTGCATCGACTTTTCTTCATCTTAAACATAGTACTTCTCACAGCTTCCATTCAGGATTGTTACACTCTCTTTTGCTCTTTCTTTTCCCTTGGAGGAAAAGTTATGTAAATTCTCTGCACTGTTAGGTGTCTCGAAATGGATTGGACAGCATGTGGTACATCAGGAATCTGGCCCCTAATAACTTTATTTTCATGTTAGAAATACATCAAAATGTTGAGTATTATAAAATATATAAATAAGAAAGGTAGCTAATGGGAAAAGAAGGAAAAGGTGCTCACCATCTGTTTATAGTGTCAGATCTTTGTAAGATTTTTACAGTACATCAGTAAGCAGTGTAAGTTCTAGGGAGGGGAAGAAAAGAAACCACTCAGTGACCACAAAACCAAATCAAGCAACAAAACAAGTTTAAACACATATGCTGGCATGGAGTAATGAATAGAGTGAGGAAAATATAAGATCTAAGCCTTATTTGTGTAATTTTAGAACATCTTCCCCATGTACTTTATAAGGATGCTGAAAACCACTTTGACTGACAAAGGTATCATACACTCAATATGGCTTTGCAGAGTGTGACTGTGTACAAAAATCAGAAAATAGGATTATGAAGTTCCACTTACTTTGATGTCAGATGACCATCAGCTACTTCTTTCAGTATCGTACTGCGCAAACAGGAAGTAGGGAGATAACAAGGAAGATACTCAAGATTTTTGTAGTGATGATTGAACCCTAATACTACTCGTATAGGCAGTTCTTTTCTTCTGTCAATCACAGAAGTCTGTCCTGCTGTTTCTTGAATGTGCTTAGTGTCAAAAAATGGAGAACGTGATAGGATCTGTCACTCAGACCTGCCAGAACAAGAAACAGAGTGCAGAGTGAGAAAAGTATGTAAAGCACTGGGAATAGGGCAGAAAGATGAAAGTGCATTTGCATTTTGTCCCACTGACAATTATTGTTCTAGTGTTAATGTACTGTGAATCTTAAATGACAAATTCAGTAGTTGAATTCTGAATACTGCCTTCCTTCAGTGACTTTGAAGCATTAATTAAGAAAGTGAGCTTAGAAAGTATTCTCATCAAATGATTTTTTTTGTGAGCTCTTCTCATCACACCATCGTGATAATGGATTTTTCGTCAGTACTATGATGGTTTTTTAGGTCTAAGGAAATGAAAGCCTTACATTAAGCATACCTTGAGCCCTCTTACAAAGTTTGTGCTCTTGCAGTAGATGTGATATGTCAGGTAGCATCTCAGAACAAGACAATTTCACAGCCTAACTGTTCTCCCTGGAAAATATTTTGAGGTAAAGCTGTTGATATTCTGTTATTCTGCTGTTATTCACAGGTGGCGTAAGTGGCAATCGCACAACACGTTCTTTCTCAGTGAGATCCCTGATTTTGGCAAGAGTAGTTGTGTCAGGTCCATTGGAAAAAAAGAAAAACT
The DNA here is from genome assembly GCA_013396695.1 of Sakesphorus luctuosus. Taxonomy (NCBI): domain Eukaryota; kingdom Metazoa; phylum Chordata; class Aves; order Passeriformes; family Thamnophilidae; genus Sakesphorus; species Sakesphorus luctuosus. The sequence goes on along the minus strand of VWZD01007618.1, from coordinate 31,761 downwards.
AAAAAAATACAAACAAACAAACACACACAAAAACTGCAAAACAAAACCACAAAAAAACCCCACACAAACCCCCCAGAAAACAAAACAAAAGCCAAACAAAACAAAAACCAAACAAAAAACCCCCAACAAACCTCCCATAAAAATGAAAACCAACCGACCAACCAACAAAAACAAAAACAAGCAAACAAAACAAGCCCCAACAAAAAATTCCATTCCAGTGCATGTTCGCTGGTCTGTCATGTCACCTGTCAGCAACTGTACCTTGAGGACTTAGCTCTTTCGTGGTGGGTGGAGGTTTCACTGCACCCTTGGGTACAGTACTGGGCAGCTTTGCTAAAGGGGCCTGGGGCAGATTGGCAGAAGTCCAGCTGAAGCTGCCACATTAGAGTCAGTAAAGCAAGCAACCAAATGTCCCCTGGTGCACAGCTAGCCGCCATGCTCTGCAGCAGCCAGCCAACTATTTCTCTCTTTCAGGGGGCCCTGACCCCACCTTCCTTCCCTTCTCTGCATACGTGATATCCCCATCCTGCAAGTTTAAGAACGCCTATGCCCCAAAATTAAGAATAGTGTCCTATAGCCTTGCTGATGCCAGAAAGCATCAGTGTGAGTTGTAAAAGCTCGTTTGACATTTTTGTGACATTTTCACATTAAAAGATGAGTTTGAGGGCCACGGTATAGATAAATACAGGTAAATATTTCTTCTTTGCATGATTAACCTACCTGATATTGGCTGATTAACATAGCTGATATTAGTTGGTTAGTGCATGGTGCTAATAACACCAAGATTGCATATTTGATCTCCGTATGGACCATTCACTTAAGAGCTGGACTCAAACATCCCTTCCAACCCAAAATATTCTTTGAAGTATCTGTGAAAAGGATTCTGAAAATATTGAGCTTAGGGCACAATCTGAAACACGTCTTTGATTCTATTTTCTTAAACAACCTTGAAAAAAACTCTTTAAATCACCCCTATAATTTTTTTCCCCTCAGTGCATACTCATTTCATGTAAGTGCAGATGGTCAGATGCAGCCAGTTCCGTTCCCTCCTGATGCCCTCATCGGTCCAGGAATCCCTCGCCATGCACGTCAGATCAACACTCTGAACCACGGGGAAGTTGTGTGTGCAGTTACCATCAGCAATCCCACGAGACACGTGTACACGGGTGGGAAAGGGTGCGTCAAAGTCTGGGACATCAGCCACCCTGGCAACAAGAGCCCTGTCTCTCAGCTGGACTGCCTGGTAGGTGAACAGCAGTATATGGCAATGGAAGAGGACTGGAGGATGTGTTAGGATTGCAGTGATACAGTTTAGGTGCAAAAGTAGTGGGTATTTGAGTGCTGTCATGGTTTCAAAGGTTGGTATTGCATATGTAATTTTGTTGTTTCTTTCAGGACTGAGGTTGAAGTATGTTCCTTGCCATACTTGTGGGGTTTTCCCCACAAAGAATCAAAACATTTTTAATATCCTAAAATTGTATTGGTAGGAGGAAAGAACGAAGACAGCACAGCAGTTACTGTTTGTAAACTTTGTCATTTGTTGGCAATCTCAAAGCTTGATATCTTGTCATGCTTAAAATTTCTGTCTTGCAGCTGTATTCTCAGAATATGTGAAGATTGTGTCACATATTTTATGTCTGTGTCTGTGTACGAACCGATTGCCCTGTCTTAATGTGACAATTAAAAATATTCCTGAGTGTTATTCACAAATTATTTGAATGTGCTAACAAGATGCACTATTGTTAGCATCTTTTCTTTCATCATTTACCAGTTCTTACTGCTTGTTGCAGAGGCAGTAAAATGAGAACTGTGCAGCACATGTAGACTTAGAATGAATTGCTACACAAATGAAGAAAATTACCAAAACATTTTCCTCTGACATCTCCTAGATCATGGCAGCCAGTCTCACTGGAATGGGAAGCAAGGAAGTGTGCAGGGAATTTGGTACTCTTCCATGCTGAGAGGTTAATGTGCTGAAATAAACAGAGTATGAAAATGTAACTTTGTATACCAGCTGTCAGATACAGCTATCTTGAATTATTTTGGGCTGGGTTCAGGTCTTTGCATTTTGATGCTAATTAAGATTAAATATCTCTCACTACTGAATTTTATAGATCAAGTTGAAATACTTCCCTAATGTCATGTAATTTTCTGGCATTAATACACTTTATCATTGTCATAAGTATAAATGGCTCATTAAAACCAGAGGGAATACAATACTTCGATGGATTTCTGCTCTCATGTTAATGCTGTTTTCTTTCCTCATGAGTAATCTCTTGATGGCTTCTGTCTCCACAGAACAGAGACAACTACATCCGTTCCTGCAGATTGCTCCCTGATGGCCGCACCCTGATTGTTGGTGGGGAAGCCAGCACGTTATCCATTTGGGACCTGGCAGCTCCAACTCCTCGCATCAAAGCAGAGCTGACATCTTCTGCTCCAGCTTGCTATGCCTTAGCTATCAGCCCTGATTCCAAGGTCTGCTTCTCTTGCTGTAGTGATGGGAACATTGCAGTGTGGGATCTGCATAACCAGACTTTAGTAAGGTAGGTTGAGAGAACTGGATCATTAAGTTGTGGAGAATTAATTATACTTAGCCTTATGTGAACTTTTGCATATATATGCTATCTTCTCCGTGTATAGATACTTCCAGTACTTGTTGTTTGACAATAGCCATGGTAATACCTTGATAAAAGTCTATATAATTATTCACAGTTTTTGAGAGTTTTGTAGTTTCAGCCCTATTGAGCAGCCCATAACTATAATTCCCTAATATCAGCTGATGTTGACAGTGTTGTAGATTCTTTGTGCAGTTGGTTTTCATATTTCTGTGCAATACACTGCTCTTACTGTAATCTTTTTACAGAAGTCCAGCAAGTATGTCTTGGGTAAAGATATATGTAAATTACTGCATTGCAAACTTAGCTTCTTAGGAGTATGGGTTGCTGATCAACACTGATGTACAGTAAGCTAGGAGTGAGTCATACAGAGCTTCTCTGTGTGTATGTTTTTACATGTAGTGTATTAGTATTGCATGTAAAGTTGGGGGTTTATTTCCTGATGTTCCCATTCAGACCACGCTCTGTTTTTTTTTATCTTTGGTAACCTGCAGATTCTCCTTAAACAAATGTGATTTTTCTGATCATGCTACATTCCTTTGGGGGGAATGATTATTTGAAGTTGAATAGTGGGCATAACACACAGTCAGCAGCAAAGATTTCTAGACGACCCGACTTTTAAAGTGTGCTTTTTGAAATCAGATTAGCACTTGGCTGTCTGGCCTGATCGCTTCATCAATTAAAAAACTTACATGGTTGTCCCAGAGTTTATATTAATCTGTGGTTGCTATTGAATTTTATGTTACTGTTGCCTTCAATGGCTCTATACTAGGGACTGAAAGAAAAAGGAGTTATTTTGCATGCTTTCTCAGAACTGACTCTTTCCAGTGCAAGAACATTCTTCTTTCAATATTTTCAGGCAATTTCAGGGTCACACAGATGGAGCAAGCTGTATTGATATTTCTAATGATGGCACCAAACTATGGACAGGAGGCTTGGACAATACTGTCAGATCCTGGGATCTCAGAGAAGGGAGACAGCTACAGCAACATGATTTCACATCACAGGTTCAATCTCAGAAGCTTTGACATGTTAAGAAAAGTTTGTCATGGTTTTTCAAAACTAGCACTTTTTTTGGTGGTTTGGTTTATTTTTTTGTTTTTGGTTTGGGGTCTTGTTGTTTGTTTGTTTTAAAAGAAAAGCAGACTCTAAAAGAAGTCCAAAGAATTTTTNGCACTTCACTATTGCAGTTTTAATAGCATTCAATAGCATAGTTTTACAGCTGTGTTTGCATGAATTAATTTATCTAGATATCTGTAGTAATTGGATTATCATATCTTTAAAACTGTAGTAGACCAAATATCTGATTTTGCATAATGTTAACAGTGTAGCAGACATTGGTTTTGAATATCTCAAGCTCATTCTTTAACTGATTGAAGCATGTGCTGGGCTAATTACAGATCTTCTCACTGGGCTATTGTCCAACTGGTGAGTGGTTGGCAGTAGGAATGGAGAACAGCAATGTTGAGGTGCTGCATGTTACTAAGCCGGACAAGTACCAGCTGCATCTTCACGAG
>VWZD01007617.1:6621-157134 GCA_013396695.1 Sakesphorus luctuosus | reverse complement strand
GTCCCTGCGGTCCAGGCGCGGCCGGGCCGGCGCCGGGCGGCGGCGTGTCCATGTTCCGCTGGCTCGAGGTGCTGGAGAAGGAGTTCGACAAGGCGTTCGTGGACGTGGACCTGCTGCTGGGCGAGATCGACCCCGACCAGGCCGACATCACGTACGAGGGGCGGCAGAAGATGACGAGCCTGAGCTCCTGCTTCGCGCAGCTGTGCCACAAGGCGCAGACCCTGTCCCAGATCAACCACAAGCTGGAGGTGAGCGGGATGCGGGGCCCGGCGGGAGCATCCCCGGCCGTGCCCTCACAGGGGGCCGAGCCCTGCCCCGGCGGGGCCGTCCTGCCCCTTCTCTGCCCTGGAAGCGGCTGCCGGGGGTAAACCAGGCCCCGCGCTTTGAGATTCGGGCCTGGCCTGGCGATCGTCCCTCTGGGTTTGGGTATTCCAGCGCGGGCATGGGGCGGTGCGTGCCAAGGGAATTCTCTTGGATGTGGAAAGGAGGAGTCTTGAGCAACAGATGCTGGTGACTCGTCTGCTGTTGGCATTGAGTCCCTGGGGAGTTGGGACGGGAGGACGTAGCCTAAAACTGCGCCAGGCGAGGTTTGGGTTGGACATTAGGAGGAATTTCTTCACGGAAAGGATGATCAGACATTGGAATGGGCTGCCCGGGGAGGTGGTGGGATCAGCGTCCCTGGAGGTGTTTCAGGAAGGACTGGATAAGGCCCTTAGTGCCATGGTCCAGTTAACATGGTGGCATTAGGTCATAACTTGGACTCAGTGATCTCAAAGGTCTTTTCCAGCCTAATTGATTCTCTTGATCCTTTGAATTTGGAAAGCCTTTTTAAAAGGGGGACAAAGACCAGATTGAAGTGCTTAGTCTCAGTAGTCAAAGTGAAGACATTGTTCCTCCTTACAAGTAAAGGAAACAGAAAAATGGATTGGGAATGGAATTTGACAGGTCCTCTTGTCCCTTCACACTACAAAGCAGATCAAATAGCTCTCTGCCAAGCTTAGTTACTGAAGATAATAGCAGAGGTTGCACATTCTGTGAGAAGAATAGTAACTGTCCTTCCTGTTGAAAAGTTTTCTTCGTGCCCGATCCATAGTTTCAATCAGGTTGGGAAGAAAGAAGCATCAGACAGACCCAAGCTGTCTGGTGCAGATGCGAGGCAGGACTGCAGGTCCTTTGGCTTGTACAAGAAGTGGAATGCTCTGGAAGGAGATTCTGGGGAACTTCATGGTCATTTTATGTCTGTCCAACCTGAGCATCTTTGGTTTAGTAGGTGTGGTCATTCATCTTATTCTTAAAAGATGTGCATGTGAACTGCCCTCTTGTCTTTCAGTTACATATTAGGAGGCTGTTGATGTTTCTTCCCCCGTTACCTTTTCCCTGGCTAAAGCCCTCCCATTCCTTTAGTATCTGCTGGAGGCCATACTTGTTAGAGCATGATTGCTTGTTCTGCTCACTTGTAAGTATGTAGGAGTAAGGGGGGACATTGTGACAAACCATGAAAATATGTGCTTTGTAAAGAGCTTCAGTAGACAGAATTCTGTTCTTTCAGTTCTTCATGTTACACTTATTATAATAAAGGAATTTTAGAGTTGTCAAGCAGTAACCTGCTCTTCTAAAGGTGTGCCTTTCAGTAGGAAGTAAAGTGAGTAGATTGGCTTTGATTTTACTCAGCTTTCTTCCTGGTACGAAACCACTGTTATGCAAAAGAACCTGTAGAGTGTAACAGAGGAGTAAGATATTACAGAATAGAACAAAGAATTTGTTAAACTAGGAGTTTTTTTCATCACACTCTTTATTTCACCAGAATGCTTACTGTAGGTTTGTATTCTTCTTTGTGCTGTCATGTACATTGTAGTATTGGAAATTAGTACTATATATATTATATGGTATATATAGATATATACATACACACTATATACAGCAGGCTTAATGGAATATGTGTAGTAAGATAAGATTTGTGAGTACATAATCAGTATTTCTTGCATATTATGCAGGGGTGGTGGGTGTTGTGTACAGACCTGTGAACCAGGTGAGTTTTCAGGATATTTTAAGAGAATGGATTGGTGCTTTGTAAGTATTTCTGTGGAAGGTTGTTTCAGTCTTACATGTTTTGAAAGGAAATGATATAACTCAGAGCCTGAAAGGTATTTTGTGTCTTTAAAAAGTCTTCATGGGCACCTAAAGAACTAAAGATCTGTGCCTGAATCTCATATGAGTTGAAGAGCAAAGGAGCACAGCTAGAGCAGTTGATACTAATTAGCATAGTTAGTGTGTATATCTACGTGCATGAGGTGATTGTTTGATAGAAATGGTACTAATAACCTAGAGTGAGTGCTTTAGAAGTGAATAAAAAGTCTTTTGTGAAATATTTTTATTACTGGAAGTGCTATTAGGCCTCATATATATAAAGGAGTGAGGGTTTTTTTCAAATAGACCTTTAGAAGTTTTATTGCCTTGAAGGTTGTTAATTTTAGGACCTCATGTTTATTGAAGGCATAAATGTGAAATGAAAGCTGCCATTTAAAAGCTCCAAAAGATGGAGCTGCTCTGTTTAAAATGAGTGTCTTGTCTTTTTACGTGCACAGATGTCTCGTCAAAAGCCACGGTGTCCAACGTGAAGGGTACAGTGACATATTTTGAAAGAAATCACTAACATTAATACTGATCAGTGGTTTTACTCTTTTTTATAATGTGAGTTATTGTATTTCACGTAACTTTTAAGATTTTAGTAATTTCTTAATAACCTACAATTGTAATTTTATACTGCTTGTACATTTTTAGTACAAAGCTTTCATTACATTCATAAGAATGTCATCAGTAGGAGTTTCCTTAGATACAAACATGTATTGAAACCAGTAAATTAGATCCACCTTCAGAGATACATCTTTGTTTGGATTAAAATAATACTTTGACTGAAGCTGTTTGACTAGGCTTGCTCTTGCAACTGCATTTGCCTGACCTTGTCTTATTGAATGAGTGATACTATTTTATAAAGGAAAATAATAAAAAATTATGAATATTCTGTTATTCTGTTGTTCATGAATTCCATTTCCTTGACCAAAATTGTTGAGTCTTATTATAATATTACAGTCAAGAATAAAAAAATGCAGTTCAGAGTTTGATTTATCGACTTTATTAGCTTAATATGCATTCTCTGTTTGGTACAATTGCTTTTAAGAGGCAGTTGGTTACTTTGGTGGATGGAGGAACCTGCTGTAGGACTTTTCAAAAATGTTTTTGCCATTTTGCTGTTTTTGTGCTGCTAGAGAGATGAGTCCAGGTAAAATGCTGTGTGAGGGATGTTCCTGAGTAGGTTGCAGTTTCCCAAGAGGCAGCCATATGTTGGCAGTTCAGGGATAAGTTATTTTTAGCAGGAGCCTGAAGGTATTGTAGATGCACAGGGGATGTATGCAAATAAACTTACTGGTGCATTGGGGTGGTGAAAGTTTATAAACCTACTACTGTGCTAATAACATTTGCAGTCTTAAATTAAACTAATGGTATGACAGGGAGAGAGGATTTGTTTTCCTAATTTTCCTGTTAGTGACAGTAGGACAGAACTGAATTAAGTAGCTTATCAAAGAGGGAAAGAAGTGTTAGGCAATAGAAGCCACCATCTTTTCTGAGATCAGCTTCACTTCACTATGAACAAATAGAGAAGTGTATCTTGATGGAGGCACAGTGAGGGCCTCAGGCTTTTAGAACAAAAGGAGATGACAGCCATTTTAAAGGAGATTTTTTGTGTTGCTCTGTCTCTTGGATAGCTGTATAAATCAGCAGATGCAGGCTGGAGGTCACTGTGAGATTTCAGTAGATACTTAATTGAGAAGCAGTTCATGCATAGGCTTTGTTTTTTCTGTTTGGCTGTCACTTGACTCTGACATGGTCTAAATGTCCATTTAAAAAAGTTCTGTGTAGTGCAGTTCTGTAGAAATAAAATAAGTAGGTCAATGTGCCAGTGAAAACTGAGCTTGACTTTGAGTCTGGCACTTTGCCAATCTGATTCTGCAATTTTAAATGAACAAGCTAAAAAGGAATGTCTGGTGGAGCACACCCTGCATCTTGGCAGTTGTGTTAAGCCTCTATACAGGCTGAAATTAAAGAAAATATGTATGTCTAAGGAGTTAATGGCTTATGTAGTTTTATGTCCATGATTAACTTGGAATCAGCAGGTTTAGGGGAACATGTTTCTATAAGCTGAATTCTTCTGTAAATAACTCCTTACTGTTTCAGCTGAAGCACATGTATAATAATGTAGGTAATGCAAAGGTCTATATATAAAAACCCAATTGCAAGCTGAAGAAGCTTTATGTGCATGGTGATGTCTTACAGGGCACACTGCAGAGTTGTAGTCCTGCTTTTTTGTTTGTCAGTACTTCTTAAAGCAAGGTAGAATTTTTTTCACTCTCTCTCCTTTGTCTTGCAGTGAGAAATGCACTTGCTGAAGTCCAAGATATATCTTTGTCTCATGGGAAATAAAGCTGGGAGGAGAGTTGCAATAACTTGTTTAATTTTTTCACATTTCGTTAGTATTTCCAGTATTTATGCAGGTGTTATTAATTGTATTTTTGACTCTTCATACTTCTTCTCTTTTGGAATAGAAATCTGTTGGTACTAAATAGAGTGGTTTTGGGTTTTTTAATCAGTTGAATGAGATTTGATCCAGCTAATTTTATATCCTAAAATATGAGCAGTTTTAACATATTCAGGAAGTGGAAATACAGATTTGTGTGCATTTTCCAGCTGGCTTATATACTAAATTGTCACTAGTTTGATACGTAGCTTCTATCAGAATAATGATGCCCTTTTAAAAGGGTCACCTATACTTAATTCATATTTTCGTGTATTAGAAGCCCTGCAATTCTATGCAAGTTTAACTAGCTTACTTAATTTTCAGCCAGCATGTAGAAAGGGTTTTCCTTTTCCCTGTCTAACTTGTTGGGAGTTGTGAAAGTGAGAGGGAAAGCAGCATTTTAATTTCTATTTCATAATTTTATTTACTGAATTATAGAATCATAGAATCAATTGGGTTGGAAAAGACCTCCAAGATCATCAAGTCCAACCCTTGGTCCAACTCCAGTCCATTTACCAGATCATGGCACTCAGTGCCACATCCAATCTGTGTTTAAAAATCTCCAGGGATGGTGAATCCACCACCTCTCTGGGCAGCCCATTCCAATGCCTGATTACTCTCTCTGCAAAGAATTTTTTTCTGATCTCCAACTTAAATCTCCCCTGGCAGAGCTTGAGCCCATGCCCCCTTGTCCTATTGCTGAGTGCCTGGGAGAAGAGACCAACCCCTGCCTGGCTAGAACTTCCCTTCAGGTAGTTCTAGACAGTGATGAGGTCACCTCTGAGCCTCCTCTTCTCCAGGCTAAACAACCCCAGCTCCCTCAGCCTCTCGCCATAGGACTTGTGCTCCAGTCCCTTCACCAGCCTTGTTGCTCTTCTCTGGACCCGCTCCAGCACCTCAATATCCTTCCTGAACTGAGGGGCCCAGAACTGAACACAATACTCAAGGTGTGGCCTCACCAACACAGAGTACAGGGGAAGGATCACTGCCCTGGTCCTGCTAGCCACGCTAGTTTTGATACAGGCCAGGATGCCACTGACCTTCTTGGCCACCTGGGCACACTGTTGGCTCATGTTGAGCTTCCTGTCAATTAGTACCCCCAGGTCCCTTTCTGCCTGGCTGCTCTCCAGCCACTCTGTGCCCAGCCTGTAGCACTGCATGGGGTTGTTGTGGCCAAAGTGCAGGACCCAGCACTTGGCCTTATTGAACTTCATCCCATTGGAATTATATGGCTTTCAAAATAATGGCAATAATAAAACTACCAATATGACTTCTAAGAACAGATTTGTATATTCTTAACAAACAACTAGAAGCGTGGGCAACCTGACAAAAAAAGTCTTGGTGAGGCAGTCAGAAATTTGTGACTGGTAACAACGTGTACAAATATTGATTTGAAAAAAAAAAGTAGTTTGTGCATCTATGAGTAGGTGTAAACAGAATGAAACAGTCAAATACAAAGTAAAACAGTAGCAAGAAACAGTACCTAGCGCAAAATGAAAACAGTAACAGGTTGCTGCATTGAAAGTATGTTAATATAGATGAAAAAGATCAGTGATGGCATATAAATGTTGGTTGATGTATCCATTTCTGTAAATGGAAACCAAATTCTTAAGATGCTGTACATGTGGTATTATTATGTTACCTTTTAATTGGTGAGGGGAAAAATGTGCAAATAATTGCGTGTCCAGAGTGGTCTTAAACAGAGAAGACAAAAAAGTAGGAACGTTGTTTTCCAACCCTTTAGTTTGCTGAAGGGGGGAGTCCTATGGTGTAATGGAGAGCACTCTGAACTCTGAATCCCAAGGACCTGAGTTCCAATCTCAGTACGGACCATCCCCTGGCAGTTCAATGCCTCCCTGCCATCCCATCCCGTCACATCTCGGATGCTCAGCAGGGTCAGCCCCGGTTAGTACCGGGTGCTGTGACAGTCCCGAGGACTTCACTGTCACTGTCCAAGCTCGCTGGGCCGTGGCAGATGGACCTCAGGACTTAAATGGTGGGGCCAGTTCTGTGCACGCTGTTCCTCACCTAAAAAATCCACTGTGCAGGCTGTGGGAAGAGCCCTGCCCAAATCTGCGTTCGTGATGTTTGGCCCATACATACATACAACTTGCTGACCAGTCTTCTGAATGTTTTGTCAGGCCTAGACTAGAATCTGAGACATAATAGACATAATAAAAGTGGATTAAATTAATTTACGATTCATTTGTGTCTTCAGTATCATACACCGCATTTTTACCAAGACTCCTTATGTGGCTGTGCTACTGTAGCTTTAGTGTTTATTTAGGAAGTCAGTAGTCTGACTGAGAATTTTACTGTTCTACTGAAATTTTATTATTCATGTTCCTATTAATCACATGATAAAGACCATTTTTTTTAAATTTAGAGGTTTAACTAAAAATTGAAGTCACATATGTCCTTTTTGGGGTCGTAATAAAAATTAAGAAAACCAAACAGTCAGGACTGAAGAACGGTAGAGGATTCTTGTCTTTTGGAGAGCTGTGACAAAGTGGTGAAGTGACACTGGTGAAATAAGAGAGACAATAATTTCTTCCAACAGTTAGAGAAACATAATTATTAAGAGCTTTGACTACTTCACATCAAGGGTCTGGTGCAAAGTTAGGGGTCCCCCAAAAAACTTGGTCTCATGTGAGTTGTGCGGTTCCCAACTGTGCATGACAGTCTCTGTTGTTGTTGAACCACCGCCACTTGGGGATCTGGTGTCTTTGAGTGTGTTTAGGCCTCAGGCTGTAGAAGCTGCAGCTGTCACATCCTGAAAAACTGTTTTCTGTCCTGCACTTGTGTAATGCTATTGGAACACTTAGGAATAATGATGTCATTGTTTGTAAAGCATAATTAGGATTTTTTACCTGCTTTTGCCTTTAAATGATGTTTCTGTCTTTAAAAAATGCCCCCACAATGAAATATTAAGCTAATATGCTAGTGTCATATTTTGAAATGCATATTGCTTTTTTATGCATGTATGGGGGCAGAGGCCACAGAGTAATTGCACTACTCTGATGTGATCTATTGTGTTTCATGATCCTGAATTCTGCAGCCTTTAAATCGGGAGATTGATAGTCCTGATCAGGAGCGAATGTTGAAATACTTAAACACATGTGTTTGTAAACTTTTTGAGGTCTAGTATAAAGGACATGAGGACATGCTTCTGAAGAAGTAAACCCACCTCATATACTTGATTTGTCTATGAGTTTTGGTTTGATCCCGTGACAAGATTGAAAGGGATCTGTCCTGTAAAATGAGCCATTAAAAATATCTATATATATACCAGAGATGTTTTATTAGTAACAGAATTAATGGAGCTTGGAAATCTTGCGTCCTGCTGATTTGTGGGGAGTGATTTGTCCTAATGGAAGTGTTGAGCATTTTCTCAAGTCCCTAAGACCTTCCAATTCAGACAGTCTCCTAAAATTTGGGAGTTACCACATCACAGCATCCTTTACCTTTTCATCTGCCTGCGTTTTTCTGTGAGTTGGCTGGACACAATTGACAACAGCTCAGTCTCAAGCTGAGAACTGCCTGTGTGCTGCCTGGACACCAGGCTGTTGGCCCTTGTCTCTGGGAAATATTAAACTAATTAGCTGAAGATCTGACTCCTCCCACTTTTCCCTCTGAGCACACTAATCTGGCACGCTTTACTGCTGGCAGCTGTTTTGTGCAAAACTTGTATGTTGTAGGAACTTTAATCAGATGCACTTTTACCACTTCTGCTTTGAATCTTGGAAATTAATTCAGTTCAAATCAACAGGGAAGAAAGGCAAATCAGGGAGAAATGTAGACATATAGATAAAATTATGGCACTAGACTGCCTTTTTAGGTAACTAAGAAATTCTGAAATGAAGTCCTAGCTACTGGCATTCAGAGATTACATGATGGGAAAAAATAATCTTTCACTTTAGAAAGACCGTTCTCAGACCTTGTTGAGTTTAGAAGGCTTAGTATGAGAATGAATTAGGTGTACCCCAAAGGCCTGAAATTAAACAAAAACTTTAAAGGCACTTGATGAGTGTTTGGCTTATGACTTTTAGTCATTGGAGGCTGGTAATATAATGGAGAATTTTGCATGTGTCTAGCTTTCATTTGCTAAAAATATGTTTTTTCTAATTTATGCATTATGCTTAGTCTTTTTTTGAGCTAGAAATTCATATATCAAAAAGAGCATTCATTACACTTTGATGTTGAGGGATTTCAGGTCTTCATCTCATTTTCATTTGGTGTGGGGAATAATGCCACTGCCTTGGCCTAGTATATTCAGGCCTACAGCACAGCTTTTCAATTCAGTATGGAACTATTTTCAGTTCTTATATATGGGCAGTGGATAAGTCGTGAATGTATTTTATCTATTAGTGCACATAAAACTCTTGTCCATGTTGCAGAAATTATTGCAATGGTAGCTCAGGAAAAAAGAAAAAAACCTTTTCCCAAAAACATTGTCATTATTTTATCTAATGATGCCATCTCTCAGTTTGCCTGTCAGCCCCCACAAATGGTTTCCCTTCAGTAGTGAGGGTTTGTTTCCTGTCAACATGGTTTGTGAGTCACCAACATCCCATTCTCTGAAGTTTTCTGTTTCTGTGCTCCTTCTGATGCTGTAGATGTTTGAGATATTGCCGTGTCCTTGTGCCCCATTCAAGCAGTGATGGTTATGGGCAGTGGTAAGTTGTGGTTTCAGCGTGCCATCTGTCTGCTTCCTGCCGTGCTCTTCTGTACACAAATGCCTCCGTACTTGTGCCTCTGTTATATTTATTCATCAATTCCTTCATGTATTTATGTTGTAAGTTGTTAAGGGGAAGGTCCACATTTTAATCTTTTCAATGTATAAACTTTTTATAGGGTCTTTGAGTGTGTCTCTGAGATCTGACAGAAATAAATGATTTTTGGTTAGTTACTCTAATCTTCACTTTTCTATGAAAAATATACAGGTGACTAAATGAGTATTTTTTCTGAGTGTTCAGACATCATATGAAACAATTACGTATGTATGTGTGGCCAGGGTTCGTGAATGAAGATTTGGGAAGGGCTCTTCCCACACGCCCTTCCAGCCTGCACAGTGGATTTTTTAGGTGAGGCACAGCGTGCGCAGAACTGGCCCCACCGTTTAAGTCCTGAGGTCCATCTGCCATGGCCGAGCGAGCTTGGACAGTGACAGTGAAGTCCTCGGGACTGTCACAGCACCCGGTACTAACCGGGGCTGACCCTGCTGAGCATCCGAGATGTGACGGGATGGGATGGCAGGGAGGCATTGAACTGCCGGGGACGGTCCCACTGAGACTGGAACTCAGGTCCTTGGGATTCAGAGTCCAGAGTGCTCTCCTTTACACCACAGGACCACCCAAAACTAATGGGAAGAGGCTTAAATGATGTTATTTTGTTGTGAGACTCCTGATGAAAAGAAGTAGTTAAGACTTTAAAAACTCCATGACTGCAAATGCAATCAACCTGAACATTTAAGCTCTCATTTATTATGTTGCTAGCTTAAAATACATAGTTAGCATAAGATCATTTATAATAAACTCAACTTTTTGATAACTCATAACTACTTGAACAGGAAATAAGAACTGTTGATCAAAAATAGGACAGTATGTCTGGACTGTTTTGCCTAGCGATTTTCTTTGTTTTTAATTTTTGAATGTTCTATGGAAGAAGTATTTGTTGCTTAATGCCATGAATTCTTCTATCTCCTCTGGTAATAAAAAGAGTAATTTATAAAATCTTAGGTTATTTCAGTTGAAATTTGTGTTTAATTTTCATAGCTGTAATATCTCTGAGACATACAAAAGACTTGGTAAATGGCAAAATAGGCCCCAAAACTGAGTAAATATTTAGTTAGCCCTTCAAAATGTTTTTGTGTTATCAAATGTATGTTAAATTGTTTGGAAGATAAATACAGATCTCTACTATTTGATGAATTTGACTAAGATTTCCAGTTTACTCAAATTGTAGACTTTTATTTAGAATATAGAGAGAGCTCGTAGTGATAATTTGAAGCAGTAGCTCCTTCTGAAACATTGTGTGTTTACTAGTACTTCGTGGAGGAAAAGTAAAACCAGACTTACAGAATTACATTTTCTCTACACCACAGACAGATTAGATTATTCCTAAAGGTTTGTTTGTTGGTTTTTTTTTTTTTTTTATTCAGAACAGTGAGGGGAAAAAGTGTAAGAAACCAAGGAGTATGTGGTATGTTGTTGACAATGTATGGGCTAGGGACAGTAAGTACAAAGAATTAACAGTAATGTGTTTAGTAATTATTGATAAATTAGAAAACAAGCTTCACTGAGGTACTTAGGAAATTTCTAAGTGATTCTGTCAGTAATGCTGCTCTTTTTTTGCTTAGTGTTTTCCATACAGACTCACGTATGTGACTTCTCTGAGTTCTCAGTTAGCAGGCAGTGCTTAACTGAAGAATTTTCCATGGCACTTTAGGAAAAGTGTTGTCCATGACAGGAGAGGTGGGAAAAGTAGAGTATTGGAACAAGAGCATGAGTTCCTTTAATAACTAAGAAACTTCATTATTTTCTGGCTGATTTCAGTACATTTTGGCTTCCATTGCAAGGCCCAGACCAGGCACTTCCTGTTGCCACTGGCACCAAATTCCAGCTACTGGTCATGGTCTGAGAAAAGTATCCATGAGTTCAGTGAGTCAGAGACAAATGAGCATATCTCAAAAGGTATTGACTTTGCCAACACGTCAGAATAAAAGGAAAAAAAGAGCTGTGCAAATTCTGTCTCTCGTGTCCTGTCTGCTTGATTCATCTGTGTCCAGATGTAGGTTTTCATGAATAAATTCTGTTTCCATGAACCACAGTGCAGTTGTACTGTAGCCGCCTGTTGGCCGGGACATAAGACACAAATGGGTTAGTGGAGAGAAACTAAAGTGTAACCTTGCAGAATGGTACTTGTTAATGAGTGATAACTGCTAATCTGTGCAGTTGTATACTGCCCAGAAGAGTTCCTTTTTTGGCTGAATCAGCCAGTTACGGTTAAAAGGATGTTATGAAAGTATACACACCAGCTTCTCTTTGCCCTCTGCCCCATATTGTTCCCCAGTGAAAGTTTCTGTTCTCTATTTGTTGTTTGGTGGCTCTTCTTGAACTCTCCTAACTCTGAAGCTCAGTGGTCTCCTGTGGGTGGGTGTTTGTTGCTTCTGCTCCTAGCTGACTTCTCTGCAAATTCTAGAGCAGTTGCAGGTGACCATCAAAATGACATCTCTCTTTGACAGTCTTGTTGGAGAATACACCCAAAAAAGCTGCCAATTAAAGGATTAGTGCAATTGCTTGTAGGGTGGTCCCATGATGTAAAGGAGAGCACTCCAGACTCCAAATCCCAAGGACCTGAGTTCCAGCCTCAGTGGGACCGTCCCCTGGCAGTTCAACGCCTCCCTGCCATCCCATCCCGTCACATCTCGGATGCTCAGCAGGGTCAGCCCCGGTTAGTACCGGGTGCTGTGACAGTCCCGAGGACTTCACTGTCACTGTCCAAGCTCGCTGGGCCGTGGCAGATGGACCTCAGGACTTAAACGGTGGGGCCAGTTCTGCGCACGCTGTGCCTCACCTAAAAATCCACTGTGCAGGCTGGAAGGGCACACCCACGTGGGGAGAGCCCTGCCCAAATCTGCGTTCGCAAAGACTGGCCATACATACACACACATACACATACACAATTGCTTGTGCAATGTTAATTTATCCTTGTTGTGTTTATACAGGTTGAAATATTGTATTATCTGTCACCATCTTTTTCTGTAGAACACTTGTCTCATGCAGTGAATGGTGCTCTGGGAAGGAATGCCCATACTGATAGTTTGTGTTTGTGCTTGTCATTTCTTCTGCTATCTCTGCCCCCTCTGTTTTTCACTGAGTAGCTTCCAAAATTGAATACAGAGCTTTTGAAGTTCTATGTTACGTGAAATTGTGACTGAGTCAAACTGGCTTCATTATTAAGGTCCTTGTTATCTGCTCTGTCCCATATCATCACCTTTTATGCTGGCGATATTTTCTTTTGCTGCATTACTTCAGGTATATGTCAGCTTTTGTTAGAGGGTACACAATCCACTGCAGGGAGACTTTAACCATGGCTGGGCACTGGGGACACAACAATGCAGTTTTGTAAGTAACCCATTTCTCTATAGTTATTTGGCTTTGTAGTATTTAAAATATCATCTTACTGTAGCAGGCAATTTCTGCTTTGGAGTTCTGCAAGGGTTTACAAATTTTCCAAGTTTTTTTTGTCATTCTGGCGGTTGAAAGGTGGAAATGCATGCAGCTCCGTTCCTTGGCGAGAAGTAAGTGCTAGCCTGGTCTGTCGAGGCTCCATCTAAGTGGACAGGGAGAGTTAATTCTGCTTTGTTCAGAGGAGTCCAGTCTGAAATCAGCAGAGCTCATGGGCAGGGCATCTCTCACCCTCCAGTCCCAGAGATGCGGGGTGAGAGGGTACAGCCAAAAGGTGGGAATGGAGATGTTCTTGTTGGCAGCAGCAAACTGGAGGTTGACTTGACCCATCTCACCAAATTGCACTCTAATTAAAGTGCTCTGAGTCACCTCTGGAAGAGCCTACTTATGTCTGAATTACTCTGAAAGCTTAAGAAGGCTGTCCATCTAAATTATATACCTAAAGTTAGACCCAGTAAGTACTCCCCACTGACAGTCAAATCCTTCCTGCTCTTTTTTTCATTAACTGATACAGACATTTCGTAGCAGTGATTTATGTAGTTGAATGGGATGAGCATTGGCTTGCAACTTGATATTCACTGTGAATTTGAATGTTAGTGTAATGTTGTTAAATTACCCTACTTTAATATGAGAGGGGGTTTTTTTTAGAGTTAGTGGCTTTTCCATTTTGCTCTTTCTTTCCAAATTTTTTGGAAGCAAAAATATACTCTGGAATTTACCTAAATATTTACCTGAAATCATATTCTGGGGCTCTTTTTTGCAAATAGTAGCTTTAAAACTTATATGTATGTATCTTGTCTTATAACATGCCACTTGAACTTAAGGATAACAAGCAACTTGGTAAACATGTTAGAACTTGTTCTTTATTCTAGATATAAACCCTACATGAGAACCGTTTTTAAAATGGTTCAAACCCCCCTTTTCAAGAGTGAATAACTATTTTTTGTTTTCTACATGTACATTTTAGGGGCATGATGATTCATGGCTTCTGGCTTACCCGTGTAATTTGCTGTTTCAGTGAAGCTGTTGGTAAAAATAGTTGTAGTTTTTCTTTGATCAGTATTTTTTTTCAGTAAGATTTAATAATTTTACAGTTTAAAATTGTGTTTACTTTGGTATGGTTGTAAATGCCATTTCCCTGTTTTGGAGTGAACATCAGCATCACATGTTGCTGTCTGCATGAGGAAGAAATCAGCTGTTGTTGCATTTGGCAGTATGGTCCTTTGATGCTGCTTTTGTGGGGAAATAAATTTTGTGGCAGCTGGGGAGAAAATCCTGCAAATGATGAAGTGTTTTGAGTTGGGCTAGGGAGGAACCTGACAGCGTGTACTCTTAGCTGTATGACCATGTATAGCGTATATGTACCAGCAAATCATGTATTATGTATCACAATTCTGGTGACCTCGTTTAATCATTGCTCATTACTATGATGAATTATGTCTTCACAGGCACAATTAGTGGATCTGAAGTCTGAACTGACAGAAACGCAGGCAGAGAAAGCAGTACTGGAAAAGGAAGTGCACGATCAGCTTTTGCAGCTCCATGCTGTTCAGCTTCAGCTACATGCCAAGACTGGCCAGAGTGTTGATTCTGGGGCTATTAAAGCAAAACTGGTAAGTGTGGGGGCTTGAATGTAGGATTATAATTTGCTTTTCCCTCTCCTGACTGAAGTTCTTCCTTGGAAGGTGGTAATAAGCTCATTACAAATTTTCATGTTTAAAATGTTAACTTTTTCTTTTTTAAATAACATTTGTGGTTGGTTGTTAGTCACCATTAAAAATAATATGAATAACGGCAGAATAAAGAATTAGAATTTAAGGAGTTTTTTTACATAAACACTTTTTAGTGTTTTTTTAAAATAAAAGAAGTAATACTTTGTTGATTTATAAAACTTAGCTGAAGACTGAAGTTGCAAAAGATAATAATTTCCAATATGCAGATACAACCAAATTTTCACAGATTTTGCAAAAGCCTCAAGTGATATAGGTCTATTGCTTTTATTGTAATAACAGTCTGATAAGAGTAAGAGAGGTTTTGGTTTGCCATGCAGAAAGGTGGCAGTAGATCACAGTCCTCTCTCTGTGGTCATTTCTTTTTAAGAGTGCTGCAGATGCACTGATGGGCTGTCCATTGCTACACGCAGCAGACTGTTGTAAAAGAACTCAATAAACCGCTGATAGTCTCGTACCCTGTGTTTCTTAAAAACTCAGTCCTTTCCAAGGGCCACCAAAAGTTAACAATAATTAATCTGTCCAATTAGTTGGCATTGACCCATAGCCAGAACCTAGTCTGCCTTGTTGCTAGCCACAGCACAAATTAAGGCTCTAATACTAAGACTTTGTGAATTAGAAAAGTACAGTAGTGTTGTAGAGATGTGGTTTCTAATTGTTGACGTGAATCCAAGTCTATCGCTCCGACTGTTTCTGAAATTGCTTCACAGATGGGCTGCAGATACCTATTCCAGCATATGTGGAATATTAGATCAGTCTCTTCTGCTATCTTGTCCTCTTAATTAATGTACAGTAACACACAGTAATAGACTATAAGGCTTAAAGAATGTCTAGGGTAATCACTGAATAACAGAGGTAACCCAAATTCTTCTGTTTCAGATCCAAAAACTGTAACTGAATTAGAGCCATCTTCCTAGGGCTGCATCCTTGTATATTCAATATAAGAATAACATTTTCTGGATTGTCTGTACATCCTTTTATCCTGTACTGACCTACAGCTGCAGTATGATGAAGTTTATTTAGAGCTGTTAGTAATTCTTATGGCTTTGTAAATAAGCCTTAGTTAAATATCACCAGCATTTTGTAAGTGTTAGGCTGCAGGTTTACATGTAGCAAACTTTTAAGTCAATGCATCACTTTGAATGATTTTGGTCCCCAAATTTTATTACAGGTAACTTTTGAGTGACATAGAGAGTAACACTTTTAACTTTTTGGTTTCTCCTTACTTTGTTGTAAACAATGTCTAAAGAAATTTCAAATCTGCATACTATTGACAGCAGTTTTCTTCCCACGGAGGACAATAAATACGTTCTTACTCGGATTCAGATTTTATCTGTGTTGAAATTGAATTTTATTAACAGCTTAGACTGATATTCTCTCCTTAATTTCTGTTAGTTTTTCCTTTTTATAAACATCAGGATTAGTCTTTTGAGTTTGCTCTCCTCTGACTTTAGGGAATTCGTAGTTTTTATGGACAGAAGCTGTTTTAAACTCTTCTAGATAAAGAAAGCTATAAAGGTCTGTGAAGCTAGAACAAGCAAAACTGAGGCTACTTAAATGACAATAAAATGGGAATTCTGATATTTGGGTAAATAAAAACTGTTATACTGACCTTCTGACAGTCAGAAATCCTCTGAGGGCAAAAAAGGACTGTGTCAACAGAATATGCAATGGAGAAATAAAGTTCTTTACTTAGTTGGCTTCCTGCTTTCTTTGAGAAACAGGTGCTCTTCTTAGGTATGTAGACTCAGCGTAAATGTGTGCTCTGTGATCTGTAAAATTGTACAGAGTGCTGAACTATGACATTTTAAAATGTTTAGATTACTAAGCAATTGAGAACATTATGTAGTCTAGGCCAAATCTGTTTTTAGAAGTGGTGAATCTCCTTAGTCCAATCCCAGTAACTATTTCTTTGTAAGAGTATGAAATTGCCTAGTTGAATTTTTTTTCTTGAGTTTTACAGTTGATACACCTTTTCTGATACTTCTCCCTGCCCTTTATGTCCCTCTTGTATCATATATTTTCTTGTTCTTTTTGAAAGGAAAAAAATCTATTGTCTGTATAACAGATGTTATATTACAGAATGGATTTTGTGTGATGCCTTCATGTATATGGCATTATCATGCTATTCTTTATAGTGGTTTTTGGTATTTTAGGAGGAAATATTGTTTTCAGTGGGACAGTTTTCAGTAAGATTTTTAATAACTTTCACTGCAAACTACCAAAATTGTTGCTAAATACAATTGTAGCAATGTTCTTCTCTTTATGCCTTCTAATAAAAAGTAAAGTCTACTGGTGAATTTCTTTTGAAGTAAGTAACTTATGTTGTTGCATTTTCTTGAAGTTCCTATTTCCTGTTTCTCTAATTATGGAACTCTTTTCTTCTGTCTTAAGTCTGTCCTTTCTGTGGATGAAATGGTAAGTATGCTGATTGTGATTTTTTTGTATGTTTAAGCAGCGCTTTTGTTTTGTGCAACAACTTATATATGTTGGCCTCAGAAACTGGCAAAACAGATCTGGCTTATTCTTTCTTCCTAACAGTTGGCAAGATGCTGTGTAAAGAATTTCCTTTGCATTTTAATTTTTTTCTAGATGTGGCGTCCTCTTTCCTAGGTCTGTCTGTGTTTCATTATTGCTACAGCTAATTTTGAGTGATATCTGGCAGCTTGACTTTCTGAAAGATTGTTCTGGCAGTATCTCAAAAAAAGGTTAAGGTGCTATACAATTTCTAAAGCATAAACATGGCACACATCTCTTAAGTCTAATATGAAGTATTCTGCATGTTGTTTTTTAAAAAACACGGTGTCAACTTTTCCTTTTTTCCCCTTTTCTCAATTTTTGGGGGTCTGATTTCATATGTTTTAGTGGTCAAAAACATTTAAACACAATAATACATAGGTAGGAAGAAAAAGTGAAATAAAGGTGACTTTTATCTTTTGATTTTTCACAGTGGTAGACTTGAAAGGTTTTTAAACAGCATTTCCTCTTCTGTTATCTCAAATACTTCATTATCATCACTCAGTATTTGCTTTTGTGAAAAGCCACGGGATAGCTGGTAACTGTAAGCTTTGATCTTCAACCTCCCAGTTGTGTTTTTGGTTCAGTTTTTTTATACTACCAACAGAAAATACATTTTCTATTTTCAGAACCTATGCCATGCTATGAACACTAGCAAACATGGAGCTCTTCTGTAACTTCTTTGATTGCTTTAAACATTTTTGAGACTTTTGTCACATTTCCTGACAGTCATTCAAAACAAGACGTGTTCTTTCAGTACATCTTCGGAGATTCTGTATTGCAAACCTTCTGATTTTTTTTATTTTTTTTTTTAAATTCATGTGTTGATCAGTTGGAGACAGTCCAGAGAAGAATGGCTTCTGGGTATGATTTTCCACCTCAGTCACAGAGCAGTAATCATAGTAATGGAGAAAACAATTTTATGGGATTGCATTGTTAGTGTTATTTTAGGTGTAACATTTGAAATGCATGACTAAAAGTGATTCTACTTAAAAATGTAACATTTGGCTTTCTGTTTAATTTAAGTGACAAACCAAATTCAGAGAAAATCAATGGCCAATTTCAATCTTGATAAGAGTATTTAAGCTGCTCACTTTGTATAAATACAGTAAAATGTGCTGCATAAAATTTGCTAGTAAAAGCAATTATCTTGGATCACCTCAGCATTTCACTTAGGGGGGTTGGAATATGTCTGTCTTAAATTCTAGTCTTTGTGGTTTTATATTTGTCAAATAAAATATGCTCTAAAATGAGTATGTATAAAAACAGGTCCCTATACTATCTGAGTACCTTGATGTGATATTGGCAGTATGTACATGGTTAACAGGAGCACTGTACCTGTATATGGACTTTGCAGCTACTGTAAAACAGTTGTTAAGCTTGAACTGGGATCCTTCTCCCTGCCAAAGTGTGTGGCAGAGGCAACACAGCCCGGTGGCACTCTTGAATTCTTGTAATTGAAATTCTTGTAATTTGACTGCTCCCAGTAACTGTGAATTAAAGCCCAAGACCAAAATAATAGTAGAAAGAATTGGTATGATCTTAGAAACTCCTAGTCTGGAAAGTAGATTAGTCGAAATTCGTGGCTTAGGAGTGATCCTGCAGTTCAGAAAGATTTGCTCAAGAGAGTCATTCTCACAAGACAACCCCTAACCCAAAGGCCAGAGACCTGAACTGGCTTTGTGGGATGTGTTTACTAATGTGCATATGGGAATTACAGGAAGTGAAATGCCGGTGATTTTGAGGAATCCTTGTGCTGCTCCTACTGAGCTCTATGCCAGGCAATTCTTGGCCAAACATGTACACTCGTATGGTGTAATGTACACTATTCATCTAACCTGATATAAATGTTTAACAGATGAGCTGACTTTCTGGCAAGTAGCTATAAATGCTTACATCTATTTAATGGGAAAATAACTCTCTTTGGAAGGACCAACCTTGCGTAATTTCTAGAATGTGATAATATCAGCCAAATTAATGGTTTTATATCCAGACTTGGAATAGTGAACAGCATATTCACAGTTTGTGAACAGATTTGTCTTGCCAGTTCTGTAAAATTTTGTATCTGTCCTGTTGCTTCTTTAGTAGCACTTCCTGGTTTTATTTGTTTATCAATGTCAATGGTACAGAGCAGTTTTTTGGGTACTCTAAATTTAGTCTTAAAAAATGCATTATGGTGATCCTAGTTTTTATTGCTGTTTTAGTTGTCAGCTCTTTTTTAAAGGAAACAGTATTAGGCCCTGAGTCTCTACTGTTTTCCTGTTTCCTATTTATGGTGGTGGGTTTTCCCCACTTTGTAAAAGGAATCCAGAGCAAGATATGAAGATACAAGTAATCAAACATGCTCTTCTTAAAGCAGATTTGGTAGATTAGCAATCTGAGCATACTAATTCCTTTTGCTCCAGTGCCCTGAGTATCAGAAAAGGTAATGACTATGCAGTTTCTGTATATTTGGGATGGAGCACTGTGGGACTAATTTATATTTCCATAATTCCTTTCCCAGGGGGCAGGACTTAAAGTGTGGTTTTAGTGTGGGTTTTGTTTTGTTTGAGGGTTTTTTTGACAAAGCCATTTTGCACTGCTTTTCTTGTAAGTTTGTCAGGGTGGCATCTTAATGTGTAGAATTTGTGGCTTTATTTATGTGCTCTTCAGACTCTAATTCGGAAATGTCTCTTGTTGGACATTTCTCGGTTGTTTGCTTGAAAATAATTGTCATTTTAATGACACATCTACTTCTAAAATGTTTCCTTGATGTCATCGCTGTCATCATAATAATATCACCATCATCATCACCATCAAATAGTTAAGAATTGAAATATTTAGTGGCTTTATAGTTACTCTTCAATTTTAAAAATAGTATTCTTTAACTTTGAATCTTCCATTTGCAAGACAGGAAAAAGTAAGGATTATATTCAGGCTACTTTAAATTTGCCACCTTTGTATAGGATAGTATGCAAACCACTAGCTGTAGTGCCAGAGCCCTTGCTCTCTTTTTTTTTTCCTGCATGCATATCTTGTACACAGGAGAATAATTTCAGATTGTGTGTGCAGAAACATCAGTGCTCTTTCATAATTAACTTGGATATAAGCATTCCAACATCTTTTTGTTGTTGTTGTTGTTGTTATTGTAAAGGAGAGAGAACTTGAAGCTAACAAGAAAGAAAAAGTGAAAGAAGCTCAGCTGGAAGCTGAGGTGAAGTTGCTGAGGAAGGAGAATGAAGCCCTTCGTAGACACATAGCTGTGCTTCAGGCTGAGGTTTATGGAGCAAGATTAGCAGCCAAGTATTTAGATAAGGAGCTAGCTGGAAGGTATGTGAAGTCAATCCATGTCCTTTACCATGAAATGTTCTTTCTTCTTGTTTTCTTCCTTTGCATCTCCAGAGGAAGGTTTAAAGTTAAGACTAAGTAAGAAAAGTCTTGCATTTCCAGATAATTGCAAAAAGAAGAAACAAAATCCCCACAGTTCTTGCACTAGTTGCCATATTGCCTGTGTGCTGTAGCCACATGAAGTGTATGAGTCGTACAGTGCATCGATTTTTCAGTTGTAATACAGCACATTGTTCTACTCTCTTTGTCTTTGTGTAGGGTCCAGCAGATTCAGTTACTGGGCCGAGATATGAAAGGACCTGCTCATGACAAGCTGTGGAATCAACTTGAAGCAGAAATACACCTTCACCGTCACAAAACTGTTATTAGAGCTTGTCGAGGTCGGAATGACCTCAAACGGCCAATGCAAGCACCACCAGGTCATGTAAGTTGAAAAGATGAGCCATTCCTCCATGATTTCCAGCATTTGTGGGAAACAGACACAAGTTACTTCATCTTTGTGATTGTTTTCACTTTAATATTGTGTTCTTTGAAATGTGTCTTGTAAATACATAATTCTTTTGTATGCTGAGGGACAGTTCCATACTGAATAGCGTGTCCCTATAAATCACAGGAAAGATGATAAAATTCCTTTGACTTACCTAGGAACCCTCAGTCCTTGTGAAAACTGAGACTCTACTATGTGTGTTTATAAATATAAATTTAATAGCAGAATTTTGTAGTCTAGGTTTCAAAATGTAGAGCTAACTTATTTGTAAAAAATGATAACATTTTTAGGATTAGATTGAACTGAAATAAATTTTTAAACTTTTTTAAATGCCAATATTGACACTGTAAAATAGTTGTTGTTCTCTTTTTTCCTTATAAAGGTACTTTTTAAACAAAACCTTTAAACAGCATTTCACTGTGGATTTCTTTGGTAGAACTTACCCGACGTGGCACAAGTCCTGTTAATCACCCCAGTGTTCAGTGAATAAAACCAAACATTTTCAGTGAAGTGCTTTACTTTGATCTGTTCTAAATACCTTAGTTGGTCAGATGGATCTTACTGTATGTGTTCCTAATTGGTGGACAAATACTTGTATGTGTGATTTTAAGAGTATGCATAATGTCATCCATGATTTCACAAAAGGAAAAACCAGTAATTTATTTACTCACTTTTAGTTTTGTGTTCAATGGCTTTTGGTGTGGTTTATTTTTATTACAAAAAAAAATAAACTTGAGCAAGCAACATCTTCCTTAGGACTGTATTAACATCTTCTGTCATGTGATTAGTTATAAGTTGAGTTTACATTGTATAAGATTTCAGCAGTGATCAGCATTTGTTCATGTAGTCCCTTTATGCTTTTAATTTGTGACTGATGTCCTTATTATGAAGTTAAGTTCTGTGTTGTGCATTACTCAGCACTGAAATAAGTTAAATAATTACTCTCATCAGAGGTGCATAATAGGGAATCTTCTCTGATTTCATACCCTTTCTGTAAAGGGGCACTGTAAGTTTGTCCTGTCTGGAGCTAGCCTAAGCTCTGTTGATCGTCCATTGCCTGTAATATAATTAAAAAACCCAAAATGCTAAAAGGCATCAATTTTCAGTTCACACATTTATGTTTGTGCTATTTTTGTTTTTTATCAAACTAGGATCCTGATGCCTTAAAGAAGAGTCAAGGTGTTGGTCCAATCAGAAAAGTTTTGCTCGTTAAAGAAGACCATGAAGGACTAGGAATTTCAATCACAGTAAGTATTTGATTTTCTGTGAGACAGAAATCCTACTTCTGTAAAATATGTGGATCAGTAAATGTATTTTTAGAACACAAGAAAAGCACACACAGGTCAATAGCTACAGTCATAGAACTTGAAGACTCATTTTGATAGATTAGAAAATAGGTAGTTGCTACTTTATGTTAAACTTACAGTTTGGAGTTATGTTTAGGGTATAGACCCTTGCCAGTGGTGAATTTCAGGTGAGGTAAGTGTGTAGAAGAGCAGAAGCAATCTGAGGTCTGACTTCCAAAGCTTAACTGTTGTGATTATAACTTTTTTTTCTAAGTATCTGTGTTGGCATCTCACAACCTAACAAAAATTGTATAAGCTTTTTTCAACAATTTTAAGAATTTTAACCATTATACTTTTATTATAAATATGAACTCTGTTTCTTGCGAGTCAGTATGGTGCTTGATAGGCTTTTTCTAATGAAGTTTTCAGCTTTTCATCAGCTTGCATATGATTTTATCGTATTGTTATTATTCAAAATTGTCTCCTTTGACTCTTTGAATACCTATTCGAAATTTTTCATTCTGTTGTGAGGAGAAGAATTAAGGGAAGCATCTCATATGTTCTTCTTTAAGATTCTTTTTGTCTGAAGAATGAATTCTAATTTTCAAAAATAGAAGGTGAAATAAACACTTTAGGAGCAATTATCTGAATGTTGATTTTATGTTAAAGGACGTATCAGTTAAGTAAAATTTATTTTTCTTTTTTTCAAATAGGGTGGGAAGGAGCATGGTGTTCCAATACTGATCTCTGAAATTCATCCTGGGCAACCTGCTGATCGATGTGGAGGACTGCATGTTGGTGATGCTATTCTGGCAGTAAATGGAGTCAATCTAAGAGATGCCAAACATAAAGAAGCTGTAACTATTCTTTCCCAACAGGTCAGTTGGTACTTATTATCCATAGGCATGTTTAAGTGTTTCCTGTGTTCTGCCTGTTCAATTCCTTTGAATGTTTACTGTTAAGCACAGTGTGATGCTAAGCTACAGTGATACCTGAAGCTATGTCACGTCACACTTAATCTTCTTATGTCTTGCAATTTAAGGAGAAAAATGCTGGGCCCGTACTAGGTCAGTGTGTATTGGCAATGATTCTTCCATAAGGCTGATGGAAATCAGTTTATTCTGTTGCCCCACGGAAATAATTCTTCAGTGACACAGTCTTTACTCTTTTATGACTGAACAGCTCCAGCCAAACAGTGTATCTTTGTGGTCTAGAATCTTCTTACTGCCTTGCTTCCCATGTTCAGACAGTTAACAGGTTAACTGCTAATTTAGCAGGAAGTTCCTTCATTAGAAGTCACTGTTTGAAATGTATTGGAATATATCTAAGAAATTCAGGTAATTTTGTAAAAAGAATACAGCTTAGCTATAGAGCTGTACTACTTTAGTCAGTAAATGCTTAATTCAGATACATATCCAAAATACACAACACAACTGTAAGTTTACAACAGTAAAATGTATTTGTTTTAATAACCTAGCTCATTTTGTTAATCCTCCTATGTAGCTGTGCAGTGGTAAGTAAATGGACACTTTTTGTTGCATTTTAGAGAGGTGAAATTGAATTTGAAGTAGTGTATGTTGCTCCAGAAGTTGATTCGGATGATGAAAACGTAGAATATGAGGATGAGAGTGGACATCGTTATCGATTATATCTTGATGAATTGGAAGAAGGTGCAAATTCAAGTTCTAATAGGAAAGATGCAAATGTGGATGTCAAACCTTCACAAGGTAAACCTTCTAAAATGTGTTAAATGCAGTTGAATTTTCAATATGCAATCCAACTTCTGGAAAACACTCTTTCTATATTCCTTGTAAAATTAATCTACTGTCAATTCAATTAACCTGCTCATAGGCTGTCAGCTCTTCTGGTTGGTCCCTCACTGTTTGCCCTGGTTTACTTAGATACAACTGAATTAACTGAATTAATTTATGGATTTTTTTTGATGGACGTTTTTTCCCAAAGGTTGAACTTCAAATTTATTCCTACCTTTTCCTGCCTCTGATCTGGGCATAGTTAATTTCCCTTAACACCTTATGTTGTTGGCTTCTTCAGATACGTTTTTTAAATCAGAGAGGTAAAGACACAGTTCCCATTTTCCTGACACACAATGTTCTGCTAAAAACCTTTACGCTTTAATTTTAGTAGTCGTTTCAGTACGCTTCCTAGTTTCTGAAATAAGGATCACTGATCTGTCTTTCACAAGATTCCTTCACTTCCTTAAGTAATTTTTCTTTTTATCTTGCAGTGTTTGATAAGAAGCCAAGTATTGATGGACATGAAAATGGAGACCTGGGGAATTCAGTTGAAGCTTCATTAGAAGACACTGCACCAAAATTAGCTCGTTCTGCTGAGTCTTTATCCTAAAAATAATAATAAAAAAAAAAACTGGACAAATCCCATCTTTGGGAGCAATTGATAATCAATATGGACTGCTTAAAGTTGCATATAGTAGAGTAGGCAGTAAAAGGATGATAATATGTCAAGAGGAACTGTATTACTGTTGCCTGGAAAAAAGGCGGTTACCTCAGGGCTTCATTGTGAGCAATTCTAAATGTGGAAAACTGTCTTTTGCGTGACACACAGTAGTTACCTAACACATGGCATGTGAGATGAACTTGTTTTAATAATAAAAGAATCCACCAAAGTGTGGGATTTCTAAAATTAATAACCTCAATACGTTCCACTTTTAATCTCATTGATGTCCCTAAGGAAGTAGAATAATATGTGGCCAGCTTCATTTTGACCCTTTGATGTTTTGAAGGGACAACTGATGTTGAGTTTGAGGTGAAACATGCTTTAACCCTAGAAGGATGAGAGGGGGAGTTGTTCCATTGCATCCACGAGTTTTGTATGTCAGATTTTTTTTTCTCAGAATAGTAAAACTCAGAGCTTTTATTTGAACAAAGACTATCAAATGGGCAATGGAGTACTTGCTAATCATGGTCCTTCAGCCCATGATAATTTTATGAGTGAGATTTTCAGAATTGTTTTAATTTAAATTCACCACCATTTGTTCCATTTGAAACTTGCTCCAAAAGTATTTCAACAGAGTATTACAGGCTTTTAAAAGTGAAATTAGTTTAAAAATTACTCACAATTATGTGAGCCCTTTGGTATTTTTTTCTGAGCATCATCAATTTAGTGTTTGTTTTTGAATGGCTATGGTTACTGCTAGTGCAGAGCAGTTGCAGTAGGTCATTATTAGCTTGGCCTTATGAAATGCTCAGTGCTTTTGATGGGTACTAAACATAATCATTGAACATTAAAATAATCCTTAAAGAAGTGGAAGTTGAGTGCACAGTACTTTAAAGGAGGTGCTCAGAATGATACTCTATCTGGCCGTATCTGTGTTATGTTATGGCAGTTGTATTAACCTATAATTGTCTTACTGTTGAAACAAAACGTTACTTTCTTTGTGAGAGCAGTGTATCTTATAATAGTTTTTGATTGGTGTACATCTAAAGGCCCACAGCATGGCTGCAGACAGGAATGCTGAGGTTGGTGCTTGACCAGTTTTTCATACTGCATTTGTAGATCTGTTGGTGACGTGCAGCAAAGCAAGCTCTATATTTTGTCATCGCACTTGTTATTTCAGCATGCAGTGCTGTCTTTCCTGCTCACTGCTCTGCATGCTGTTGAACTGTAATGTGAAAAGATTTTGTACATTGAAAGAGGAACTAACATGAGAAGACATCTTTACAGGTGTTACTCTGTAGGATGTACATACAGAAGAAAAAACCTCAAAGGCCTTTAGAGTAACATCAACTAATCTTATGTTCTAAATTATGATGTAGAATACAGTTACTTTGTCTCTCCTAGAAGCACTATATATATATACATATATATATATATGTTTATAGAAAAAGCCTAAAAATGTATATACTTTATTCAAAGATTTTGCTATTTATAAATTCCTTAACTTCACTATTTACACAATAGTTTTCTTTGTGTGTGTCTGTGTGTGCGTGCGCATGAGTTCCACTTACTCAGTGGAATAACATTATTTGCTTCATTTTTTATAAAAGTCTTTGTCATACAGCATACCATTGAAGGTTTTTAAAATAGTCAAGGCTGTACAGTTTTCACTGAACAGAAACTAGTATTTAAAAATAAAGCTGTGTAAAGAAGAAACAGGTCCCAAGGCATGTTTCTTTTTCTGAAGCTTCGGAAACTTGAGAACATGTTGGCTGTGTGCTAGCAGATGAATCCACTGCCAGAACTTTGCATCCATATTGGTGTGTTTCCCACAGCTACTCAAGCAGAGTGCATTCTGAAACTGTCTGTGGCCTGGAATACTCAATGTCCTCTCTGTCAGGAAGGATAGTTCGAAGATAAGAAGTGGTCATCTTGTCTTTGAAAATCACTGCTATATGAAATTTTGCTGCAGTTCTGAGCAATTAGACTTGTCCAACCAGTCTTGTAACTTTTTCTAAAGGCAGTAAATTTGCCTGTACAGTTTCCCTTTATTTGAGGGAAAGGTGAAATTTTTAATTTATTTGTTCTTTCTTCCTGGCACACCGTATTTTTCATTTAATGTATTTGATCAGTTTTAGCCTGAAGTGAGGGAATGTTTCCAGTTATTTTCCTAACATTTCTTGTCCAGCAGTTTTACATGATGTTGTACTCTCTTCTTCATCTGCTGGACCCTTTCTCTGCTCTTAACTTGTCTATTTTTAACTATATATGAGATCAGCAGAAGGAATATGACTAGGACTAGATGAATCAGGTAGCAGTAAATTATCACCAGATTTCCTCCCTGGCAGTTTTTATAATCTTTGTTTAGAAAGCCTTGAATGGGAGGATTCTACTCAGACACTACAGTCTGTCTCCATGTACTCTGTACTTCCTACCAGCTGATTTAACATACTGGTTTATTTGTAATCATACTGAGATGCTTAGAGATTAATATTTAAACTGAAAAATGTTTTGCAAGCTGAGATTTCCAGATTCAGTAGACAAATGTGTATTCTTCCCTTTGTCTTCCCTTCAACTGGAAGACTCAGCCCTGCTGATTCCCAGGAGTTGAATGAATTAGACTTGGAAGAATTTCTGAGGAAAGTCAGTGTTCAGACTTCGTTTTTATTTTTTAAAGTGTAAAACGGTTTACTTGCGTGTGTATATATATTTTTACTTAAAAAATAAAATAATATTACAAAGATAATTTTGCGATTTTTTTTTTTAAATTGATAATTCCGTGCCTATTAAAATTTTCAGTAAGACAATTGTGTTTTAAGCTAAAGGTGGACAGTGTTGGCATTGTTAATTAAAAGCAGTGGGACCATTGTTAATTAAAAGCATGTAAGATAAGGAAAGTGCTTTATGGCAATAAATTTAACGCTGATCAAAGGTTGTATGTAGTATTTCCTTTGTAGAAGTGTATTCTTGGCAGTGAAGAGGATTTGTATCTGTCTCAGTATATGTTAATCCACAGTTGTATCAAACAAAATTCAGGTATTTATTGTATTTGTCCGAACATAATTACATCATGGCTTACTGTCATTTCTGTAGCAGAAATAACATTTTGCAAAAAATGTATACATCTAGTTAAACTGAATATAATATATTTTTATTAGCTGGCAAATAAATATACTCTTCTGTATTTCAGTGATTTCTGCACCTAATTCAGACTTGTATTTAATTGTCTTCTCTTTTTTATATAAAGAACACCCAAACCTATGTATGGTCTTTTCCTGTTCAAATGTGGTCCTCACCTGGCCTAAAAGCTAATGTGAGGGAAACCAAAACTGCAAAATGTGAAGTTTGACTCTAATCTAGTCTTGGCCAGCAATGGTTAATAGCAAATTACTTTCCTTGAAAGACGAAGTTATAGGACATGTCTCAAATTTCACTGAGATGCATTTTCTGCTAAATATTTTTCAGTAAAATAAAAAAAATATTTGCAATGTCTGGCTGTATGATAATGCCATAAATATTCTGAAGCCCTTGACTAAGAAGAGCTGTAAAGGTGCAGACCTGTCAAAGAATTAAGTCCTTTGGGTAAAATTGTGGATACTACCTTTTCTCTCTTTTTTAGGTTGTTTATTTCTCATGCTTGATGAATAATAAGTGTATTCTGCATTTTCCACTGAAGTTACAAAAGTTTAAGTTACCATTTTTGGTCCTGATATTAAGGTCTCTTTGTTCAGATTGTTTGTTTTGTGTTTTGAATTGTATTTTAAAAGAAATAATGTCTCACCTACACTTGAGTGGTCATCTTGCCCTAAAGCATCAAGTTCATCTGAGTGAACAGAGAGCTCAAATGAAAGGTGATGGTCTGGTAGCTGAGGTAGTAGTGTAATTATGGTACTACTTAAGGACTTATTCAGAGTGTGTAAGTAGAGAGTAGAAAACTGAGCGTAGGAACTGTCTCAGTAGACAAGGCTGAGTCATACTGGATGAAAATAAGTATAATGTGCAATCGGTGAGGGCTAGAACTGTAAGTATTTTTTAGCTCTAAAATTTTTAGAAGGGTTCAGATATGGGTGACTTCAGCAGATGGAAGGAAGAGGGAAAGCAGAGGAATCTTACTTGAGTTGTCATAAAGCAAGGAGAGGAATAGAGGCAGCTATGAATGAAGATGAAAATAGAAGAGAAAGAAAATTACTTTTTTTGTCACCTGGGTTCAAGGAAGATCATTCAAAATTTCTTTGTGTCCCAGTGCCCTACTGAAGGATCTCAGAGGCTGCTCCCAGTGACTAATCACTGAGTAGTCCTCTACATTTTCCTCCCAGAGATCCATATGTGACAGAAGAGAAGAGAAACACATCCTGACTTAGGATATGTGTGAGAAGTCTGGTTTTGCTGGTTAAAAAAAATTGGCTAAAATATTTCAAGCTTGCCTTTACAAGCTTGAAGTTATATTACAATAGTTGAAAAATATTGCAAGCTTGTCCAATGTGTCTTTTCCAACACGATGTGATTTCCAGTTCTTTAGAAGTTTCATAGTTGGAAGGGAACCCAGGAGTTGAGAAGTGGAAAATGTGCTAACTTTTTGAAATAGAAATACTCTTTTGGATTTTCTTTTCTCAATGAGGCAGCTGTTGCTTCCTGTGCTTCAGAGTAGCCTTGCCTTGGCTATGTTCCCCTGGTGTAGCCCTGCTTCAGACATGCTTTGATATCTACATCTCATGTCTGCTCCTGTGCAGGGCAATGCTTCTAAGCCAAATGGTTGAAAAAGGCCAAGTGATATTTTTTAAGGATTTTCACTTCTTAGGTGAAGTTACTTGGGTAGATTTTCCAAAATCTATAAAAAAGTGTTTAATTATTTGGTATATTTTTGTCAGCCTTCTCCTTTGTGTGCTGAGACTTGTGTTTCCCAAGGGTAAGAAGGTAAGTCTTTTGAGCTGCCAGTGTTTTGAAAGCTCTGCCAGGAGTGTGGCCTTTCAGTCCCCTGTGAGAGGAATGTTAGAAGTCCATCTGTTGATCCCAAAAATGATTCCAGGAAAACTGCTTTAAATTGTGCTGGTTTTTTTTTTTGGTCATTTTCTATAGGAGATAATCATCGGAATTCCCTCAGTGAGTGTTTGGCACGCTCTATTTCTTCAAATTTCCTTTCTGAAATGCAAAAGCACTGCGGCCTGAGCAATCTCTCCAGCTTCCCCTCCATCAGTTGTGGGGCCATCAGCACTCTACTGCGTGGTTTTCAATAGCTGGGTCTCAATCTGAAGGTTAGAAAAATGTAAAAACAAGTAAAGTGAAAGTACAGGCATTCACAGACATGTTTTGATTGCCTGTAGTGCAGGAAGTCAGGGGTGCTTGGGAGACAGCTGGTAACTGTTCTGTTAAAACTGCCAAGTCTTCAAATATATCTGTACAACTCTGTAGATCCTGTTGATTAAATCTTAATTTACCTATTAACTGTCTAAATATTTGCACAGATACTACTTCTGTCAATGAGATGGGCATGAAAATATTTTTTCTAATGTTGTTTTACATGCTGTTGTCCAAGTGTTTATATCTGTTATCAATTTCTTTAGGGGAATGGAAGCACTAGCAATCATGCTGCTGAACTGGAATAGTTACTAATTTTGTCCACTGGGCTTTCACTGCTGGAAATGTCCTTGCCTCGAATGCTTTATCTTCCAGTAAGAAATGGGGTGTCCTTGTTCACTCCCTGCTGGAACAGCCTGTAGTTTGCTGCTGTTGACTCTTCTTCAGCTAAAGGTAGGTAGGGGAAGAAGGTTGTCCATGCTGGTTCTCTTATAGAACTCAAGCCTTTGGGTTATGTCCAGTAACGTACCAGATGCTCTTGTTTTATTTTGTAACATGGTTATCTATGATTCTGTGAGAAGGGATTTGCAACGGGTGCTATTTATATAAACACTGCAATGGGTACATAACTCAGCTGCTGAGGGTGGCAGCTCTGGGCTTGGAACAGAGGGCCTGATAAATGGGGATTTCTGTGTGCCTGTCAAGTGAGTGCTACTGCACACTTTCCCATTTATTTGATCTTCCTTTTTGGCCAGTGTGACAGTTTAGGTGTTCTCCTACTTTATGACAGACATGGAGTGTTCTAAGACAATTCAGGAAGCCAGCAGAATTTTTTTTGAGATCTATTGTGCTCATTTAAATTTTATTTTAAATTCAGGTTGCATATTACTAAATTGTATCTTAAAATTAGACATGGCAATTCTATGTATTATGACCCCTCCATCTTAGGAGGTTAATGGGGTTGTCCTGAGTGGTTCGGTAAAACAGGCAAGTGTACTTTGGGTTGTCTCAGTTTTATGCTATTTTCCACACCAAAACTTGTATATTACTTAGTAATTGCAATTTGTGACCTGAATATTCATTGTTAGTGTGAAGTATTTGCATTTGTATGTAGTGCCAAGAGGGGGCAGCAGCTTCCTTCAAATCTTCAGCATTAAGGAGCCTTTGAGAAACAGAACCTGTTGTTTTGTGGTTTGGTTGTTGGGGGTTTTTTGTGAGGCATTGTTTTTGGTTGTTTCGTTGGGTTTTTTTAATCTAAAAAATAGAAAACTTTATTCATTAGAACTATTTCTAGTAATATGTTATCTTAAAATTACAATCATCCAGTCTAGTTGACATCCATAGTAAGTACCTTGCAGGTGACACATCTTACAGTTAAAAATTGTCCTTTCTTTGTATCAGTGTAGCATATGTGCAAGCACACATAAACACAGACATGCATAATTTCATATAGCTCTGGATTCACAACTTGTTAAAAAATACTTGAATATCCCCATCAATTACTTAAAAAAATGAGTGCTTTGCTCTCTTACAAGCTCACAGCCAAGCACTGACATTTTTTATCTCTGTGGTTGGGTTAAGGCTTTCCAAAAGAAGGGACCAAATGCACTGATAAATCATGAAATGAGGTATCAGGTAGATTTGTAAACACTCCTGCCTGCACTTTGCTAGTGCCCTTCAATCATGATAGGGAACCAGCCTTGTCACATTCCTGGAATCCTTGCTGCAACAGAGGCTGCCATAATCATGTCAAATTGTGGTGAGGAGAAGTGGGAAAAAAAAGAGATGACGATTACATTTTGCTCTAGTCTAGTTTAAGACAGAAGCCTCTTGGTTGAAGAAAAGAGAAAGGTCAGGTCACATTGACCCACCATCACGTTTTCCCTACTGCTGTTGGTTTCCAGTGACCACCAAATGATGGTGCAATCTCCAGACCTTGTTTGCTGTAGTTAAACCAGGTGATCAGTAGATCTGTCAGTGAAATGTTCAAAGACATACTTATGTTCTCAGTGCTGGTCCCGGTACAGTAATGTGATCATACTATAAATTGGGGCAGGATGAAGTGTGACTTCATATGTTAAAAAGTTACCGATATAAATGAAATACTTACCTTAAAGGAATATCTTTTATGAACACCATTTGCCAGGCCTTCGTAAGATAGTAGGAAAGTTATTGCAGCATTGTATCAAAAGCATGGCTTGCTTGGTGTTGTGGGATATCAAAAAATCTTGTACTTTGGATGCTGAAAGTACTTTGTAAGAGAAGTTGCATGAGCCATCCACAACCTTTCCACATCCATGTATGACACTGGCATTTCCATATAACAGGCATGCTTTAACCAGGTCACCTTATTCAAATTTTATAAAACTGTCTGTCAGAACAGATGGTGTCACTTAAGGATAAAAAGCTTAGCCATAGATGTGAAGAAAAGCTGCCTCTTCAAGTCAGGTCTGCTAGCACGTCTTAGTCTTTATCACCCCTGTCTTCTCTCCCTGCACGACCAAGGACTTTTCACAGGTTTGTGATTGGTGTTTTCAGAGGTCCTTACACTTTTGGGTGGATTTGATTTGTTGCTACAGCTCTGGACAGGTGGCAGCATATCTGTCTATCTCAGTTTGCCCACCTGTGAAAGGGTGTTTTCTTGGGCCAGAGAAATTAAGATGCACAAAACAAGTTTGTAAAGACTGAAGTTTCTAGTATATGCTCAAGGGGCTAAATGTTCAAAGAGGCTGGGTGGTGGGTAATGTAACTTACTGTCTTTCCTCCCCTTCTCTTATGGCAAGCATCACCATGTTCTCTGCTATCTGCCATTCCTCATGGAAGATGACTTCCAATAAGCACCAACCATTGCTGTATGTTTCTGTATTGTTCATATTAAATTGTTCTTGGTGTTTCTTTTAAGCCTAGAATTTTGGCATTGCTTTTTTGCCTGCCTTCTGGTAGGCAACATGTATGTGTTTTTGAAGTCTATTATTGTCTGTTGTCTTCTGCTGTGGCTGAGAGAATGTTACAGGTTTTGAATGATTTGTTATATTCATAAGTTTTCTCATTCTTTTGGGTGGCCCAGACTTAATGGAAGGAAATGCTGGGTATTCGGGGATACTGTCCCCCTTTGGGCTAGCCATTAATGCAGATTACTAATGCATTAAGGGAGCTTTTCCAGTAAAGTCTGTTAAAAATTCTATGTCTAGTCAAAATCATGGATTCTTGAGGTCAGTTCAGGGTGGTTATTGAGGGCACGAATGCCTTAGTAACACTACTATGTCACATTTGTTGAAATATTTTTTGCTATGCTGAAAAATGATGCTGTGCTTTAACTTGTTGAAGTTGTCTCCTTCCTGGGTTTCTCATTTTTATGCTTATGGCTGTATAAAAATAAACAGGATGATAATCTCTTGGATGTCACATGGCAGCACAGTAGCTGTGTTGCAAGTGTCTAAGCAAGTAATGAATTAACTCAGCCCAGGACAAGAGGTTATTGAATAACCTTTGACTACTGTAGATGGCAAATATTTTTCAGGACTTACAGCCACTTAACATGAGGTGAAGCCAAAACAAATTGGTGGAGTTTTAATGAAAAAATCGCCAGATTCTCATGTCCAGACTATACAATGAGATAGCACAGAAAGTCAGATGTGAGGCGTCCTCTGTATCACGGATAACACGAGTTTTCTCCAAGTTAGGATGTCTTCCCTCTTGTCTTTATCTGGTTTAGAAATACTTTATCTGACTCCTCCTCGCATGTCCTTTATGGACTCTAGGACTGTATGTGGGGGGGAGGGGAGCTTGAAAAAAATGGAAGCCCTCAGGAGAGGTTTCTATTTTAAGTTTGAAAGTGATTGTGGAGAAGTGGCACCTTCCTTTTAAATAAGTATGTTCCATGTAATGTATTCTGTCTTCAGTAATTCTTAGGCATTGCAGCATTGTTAGTCTTGTTAACCCTACAGAGCTATGGCAGGGTAATTTTCAGTGTAGGTATCAACACTGATGAATTTCAAATGAAATGGTAAATTCTGTTTTCACACTGTACTAATTGCAGTGGAGGTTGGAGGTCAGTCCAAGCTTACATCATACCTGACACTGGAAAGAAAAGGGCAGTACAGAATTTTTATTATGAAAAATAAGGAAAAAGGAATGCAACAATATAACCTTGTCATTGCTTGGGTCTGGCCTGATTACAGGGTAGGAGAGCCCTTAAGACACTCACTCACTGAGCAAAGCTAACCTGGTTTTGGACAGAAGGTGAACAGAAAAATACAGATGGATTCATGTAAGATTACTTTTCAGTGGGTATCCGATCCCACAAGACTGCTGTGAGACCACTGACTCCTTTCTTAGAATTCCTTTTTTTTGCTTTTTGTTTTAATGTTAGTGATTCACCAAACAGGTAAGCACAGTTAGGCATCTGCTCCTGTAATGGGACCTACAGCCTGACATTCCCATCCTGTGTAGGGAATATTTTGGGCCTCAGACAAGGTTTCACTAAAATCTGCGCGCAGAGTGAAGAACTGCCAGTTCTCTGGCAGGCAGTGGGAAAAATCTGAAGAAAGTCTATATTAAAAGCTCAGTCTTCCCAGGTTTTAGCCATGCCAATTATGCAGACCAGCTATGGGATTCACAAGCTGCTTCTAATGGTTGGAATCCAACCTCATGGGTTTTTTTAAATAAGGAGGCAGGGATCTGTCATTTACACATAGGTGCTGGAGACACTGCTGTGACTGGCTGCTGTTTTGACTAAGTGCTTACAATCCTCATCAGATGCAGGGGGAGCAGAGTGGCCTCGGTCCTTTTCCTGCCTTTCTCCATCTATGTAGACTGCTGTAGTCAGTGGGCTATTGAGCTGGTTGAACCCATTCTGTGTCTGGAGAGGGAGGTAAGGCCAAGTTTTTGATGCAGAGACAGACCATAAAAGAGAGCAGTTGATGCTCTAAGTGAGCAATTAGGACATCCCCTGAGCTGGGAAATCCTAGTTCCAACCTACAAGGGCTAATTTTAATCTATTTCCTGATGGAAGTAAAGATTCTGGTAGGTACTAAGGTAGAGTTCAATATCTGATGTTTAGCAACTAAAAGAAAGAGAAATACTCTTTAGAATTACACTTGATAGGAAAAAAAAGCTTTTGTATCAAGCATTAAAAAAGTACGTGATAGAAGAAATAAGAATTTGCAATCTATTTCCCAGTCAGAGATGCAAGCAAAGAACATTTGTGTTTTTCCTGTGGTATTTTGCAGAGTCTTTATTGCAGTTGGTTTTTTGTATTTTTGTGTTTTAAATATAAGGCACTAGTTGGAAACACATGCTAAGCTGTCAGTTTTTGATTTCAGTTGTAGGTAGTGTACACCATCTTCTACACTTTCTTGCCTCAAGAGGTACCTTCTTCAGTTCCCTTGGTCAGACGTGCAGTTACAGTGCTGCCCCTGTTCCTGGCAGAGTCAGAGACTTGCTGTCAACTGTGATGGGACAGGCAGGCCCTTAGTGCCATAAGCAGTTAATATTTAACCTTATCGTGAACTCTGGCTTGATTTTATGGCTCCAGCCCACTGGGACTGCCTGCTCAGGAAACTTTAGTACCAAAATGCTATTGAAAGTCTCTATTGACCAGAGGGTCAAACTCTGCTTTCATACCATCTGTAGAGATGTCGGAGAGAGATCTAGAGCTAAAGCAGTTCTTCCAAGTGTGGAAATATCCCAAACTGGTGCATACTCTAACCTTCACTGTGAAACAAAGGTTTTTAAACCTGAGATGTTTTATAAGGCTGCCTTGCATCTGGTTTTGATAGAACAGGCTGATGTAGATAAGCTGGAATTTGATGTATCAGTATGTAAGAAGCCAGTCAGAGGATGAGTATGGGGATGACCACTAGCACTTGTAAGATTCAGGCCGTCCCCTTTCCTTCCTGTAACAGGGTTTTGTGTCTCTACCACTGTCGGGATAGAGAGGCTACATGGGTAGAAGTTCCCTTGCATATCTGCTGCTAGGGTCACTAAAAATTTCCCAGGTCAAGGCGGAGCAGCCTCAGGCTTTTTAGGTTAACCACCCTCACCAGTCACTCAGATATGAACCATGAAGCACCATGGCAGTGACCAGGAGCTGTGCATGACTACAGAGCTGTTGTGTTGCCTCCATCCCTATGGGCACCAAGCCACTGTGAAGGGAGGCTGGAGATGTTTGGGGATGTATTTTAAGACATCTTTGCAGTGTTTTCTTTTTCTGAGGCAGGGGAGGTGGGAATGAAGGCAAGGTGCAAATTGAGACCCAGCTTTTCATTAGGCTAAACCAGCTGTATTAAGATGTGTTTGAATGACAGCAGAAAAGGGCATATGCTGCCAAGAACCCTTTGACACTTGTAGCATGCTGCAGATGCACCAAGCATGTGGCAGAAGCATGCAACAAGTTCATTATAATACAAGCTAAGTGTCATCTGCTGCCTGCTCCCTTGTATTGCCGTGTATTTAGCTGTCTCATTAGGTGGGGAGTAGGCCTGATTACTCACTTGTTTGTCCAGTGACAAGTCAGGCTAATTAGTTGTGTGGGCAGAGGATTGGTTTCAGGCTCATCAGGAGGGCATCCTCATCCTTTCCTCAATTATATGCATCCAGCAGTGGGGTTGGGCACAGATGTTTGTCTGTGGCTTCTTCTATAGAGCTTATGGACAGAAAAGCTGGGCTAAATGGGGCACTGAGAGAACCTTTTTTAGCCTGTCACACTGAGACTGGGAATTGCAGCAGCACAACTGGCACTTTTGCAGGGCTTAAGGAATGCTTCTTTCTCACCCTGCAGGATATGTGATGAGAGTGGGTGTGCAGTGATGATCGAGTCACCGAGTTAAGTGACAGGCCCCGGTGACTGATTTACAAATACCAGTGTTCTTTATTTACACAGACATGTAAACAACAGAAGGTAAACAACACCACCCAGCTCGGTCTAACAAACAGGCTGCTGCTGTTTCACTTCAGGACCTGAGGTGTTTTAGACATTTCACAGAAACTGTAATGACAGGAAACACAGGAAGGCTACGAGGTTACCTTGACTCTTTCTTCTTTGCACAGGAGTCGCATGCACGGTGCGGCAATGTGGGGGAACAGCACCACTCGAGGCCACAAACATGCTTATGCAAAGAACCCGCTCAGAGCTTGCCTTAAGTTTGGGTATGGCTGGAGTTAGCAATATTCGTGAGTAGTATCACTGCCACCAGTCTGTCCTCTGACAGCACTTTCCACCTAAGGATGCAAAAGCACTTTGCAAACAGACTGATTAATCTTCGTTGCATCCCTTGCAAATTATCCCATTTACACACAAGGAAATGAAGGGCCTTCAAAGAGGGACTTTCTCAGAGCTCAGGTTTTACTGGTCTCGTCTCCCAACCCTGTGCTTTAAATATAGCACCATTCTATCTTCACAGAAGTGTATCGCTTCTTGACATTTTAGGACAAGCTTTCGAATGCAGAAAAATGCCCCAAGCACTGGAGGTAGAAAGGCAGTGGATGGTCCCAGTTGCTCCCAGAAGCTGTTTTGCTCCAACGCTGAAAGGAGTCAGCTACTGTGCAGTACATTGCACCCACCCCCACACTTTTTTCAAGTTTGTCCAAAAACAGAACTCAGGGGTATATTAGCTGCAAAAATAAAACTATTTGCAAACAACAGTGCTGATCAGCTGTCTTGCAAATTTAGCTGCAACAGTAAGCCATACACACACTGTGTTTTACTTAGTTGAAATATTTCAAACAGAAATGTTACATTAGGTTTGTACGACAGAAAAATACCTAGTGGAGCAATAAAGAGTTCAGGAAGTTTGCTGCTTTGTGCCAAGGAAAAAATTTCCTTATAGTTTAGCAGCAAAAAGATCAGCTAGGGCTTGAATGGGATTTAATTCTCAGCTATAAATTCACATTTTGGTTCCATGCACACTTCTTAAATTAAAAAAAAAAATGAAACCAGATTAACTGGTGTTGGATGTGTTGTTTGGTTTTTTGGTTGCTTTTTCTTTTTTCTGTTTTAGAGTGATCACCATGGCTTGAATCCAAAACCAGTTTCAGCCTTTCTACCTATTTCTAACATGAATTGCACGTTAGACAGGCTCAGCTCCTATGCTAGATCAAATTCAAGCATGTGAAAATTGCTGCTAAAAAAGGAGCTGGGACGTTGAGTTTGAGCACAATATTTAGATGCTCAGCTGCCTTCTCTTGTGAACATTATACTTCAAGTAGTTTCATTTCTACCCTCTCAGTAAGAACTACAGTGATGCCCTATCTTCAGCTTTCATAGGAAAGGAGATGAATCACCACAACCATAAGATATACCATTTGCAGCTGCCAGTACAGCAGCAGGTAAAATAAAAACAGAAAAGAAGGCCTTTTTTATCTTAAACAGGCATTTCTGCAATACTTTCAAACCCCCAGATGAAAAGGAAACTTAAGAAATTCTCCTTAAATAAAAGCTATGTACAAATTGCACATATTGCAAATGGAGCACTGAGATCAGTTACAGAAAATAAGATGTACAGTCTTCACTGATAACATCTCTCTTGCTATAAACA
Source organism: Sakesphorus luctuosus (assembly GCA_013396695.1). Classification (NCBI taxonomy): domain Eukaryota; kingdom Metazoa; phylum Chordata; class Aves; order Passeriformes; family Thamnophilidae; genus Sakesphorus; species Sakesphorus luctuosus. The sequence continues at coordinate 118,778 of VWZD01007617.1, read as the reverse complement.
GTGATAAACAGCATATGCTTTCTTCAGATGTCAGAACCCAGCAAGACAGCAATATTATGTACACAGGGCTTGTTTGCCTTCTGCCTCCCACAGCAGAGTCCCTCCAAACTCTGTTTTCACTTCAGAAAGCTGTGCAGGGATGTTCCTGCACACCACGCCTCTCCTGCTCAGCAAATCACAAGAGAGCTGTCATTGCTGTCTGGCTTATGGGTTTTAGGCAGTCTCTGGGTGTTGAGTAACCCTCGCTCCCGAGGGCATTCTGCTGAGGTTTCTGGTAGTCTGTGCTGTAGCTCACGGAGGTCAGAACACCATTAACTTTGGGTTTGTCGTAGTTTATGACACTCTGGGGTGTCTGATAGTCTCCATTCCTGGTGTCAGTCTTACATGAACTGGAGAAGCTGCTGGCAGTAAGGGAGTGTATCTGAGATGAGATGACAGGAATGTTGTAGCCATTTTCAGAAGAAAAATTATTTTCTCTTGTTATGTGCCGCTCTATGATGGGGGTGGCGTATTCAGGCTCTTGGTTGCTCAGGGGCAGAGCATATTCATGCCGGTTGGCTCTGTGTGGGCAGTGGTAGTGGTTTTCAAACTCAGAACTGCCCCTTCTTCCCTCATCTTTGGTGTCCATGGGTCGAAAAGTAGATCCTTTACGTGTTACTGTCCCAGTCCCAATCATGAGAGGCTGCTGATAATCTAAAAGGAAGCATGAACTACTCAATAAGGCACAGAATGATTATTTTATGTACATAATACTTATGCATAGATATGTATTTCATGTTGAAAAACTACTTTGTTATTGTATCAAATGTGTGGTTACTGGGGATGTGAGGAAACCTTTCGCCAACACTGATCCTGTAACCTCCTTCAGAGAAAGCACTGCAGAATATGGCAGAAGCTCTTCCACAGAGGAGCTCCAATCTGCCACCCCTTTTCCTATTCACTCCCTCCCTTTCCCCACTTACTCACCCAAATAAATTAACATTTCTGGAGTATACTTAAAAGCCCTTAAAAAAAGGGCAAAGGCAACAAAATATTAGCACTAGACTGGACAAAGGACATTGCATGAAGATTTCAAGTGAGAAGTTCTGCAAAACAAGTGTTTCACTTTTGGAATAATTAAAATACCCAGAGGATTCTTAACGAGCCGGCTTTATTTAAAAGGCATCTCACAGTAGCTGACTGACAAGAAGGATGAAGTTAGGCAAAACGGCAGCCAAGAGAGTCAATGGGAGTGTGAAACACGCGAAGCCAGCTCAGCACGGCTGCAAGCTTGCTGGGGGGATGAGTGTGGGAGGAGGAGCGGGAACTGGTGCTGCTGGAGGAATTGGACAGCCACCCCGGTCCAGGGGGATGGCAGGGCTACAGCCGGTAACAGGCAAACGGCCTGAGCAGGAGCAAGGAGTGAGATGGAGGAAATACAGCCTCAAGAAGTGCATGTTTGCACTTCTAGTCAAGGCAGATGCCAGGCTGCCACGTAAGAAGGAAATCTGAACTAAAAGGTGTTTTTAAAAATCCAGTAATACTATTATGAGAAAATTCAATGTTTTAACTTTCTCGCTTTGGTGCTGGTGACAATCTCTTATGGATACATACGGTGGCCTGAACAGTTCTAGTAAATGACACTGCTAAAGTATGGTGTTTTGATGCAGGCGTGAAGAAGTTAGCTCAGTTTCTGTTCTGGCATCGTGGTTCATCTGACATGAGCGTCAAATTCGAGCCCATATGTCCTGTGAATCTTTTTGGCAGTTTCTGGCTACATCCCAAACTTCAGCATGTAGGGTGAAGGTGTTATATTTCACTAAGTAAGTGGTGCAGCTCTCCTCCACATCACCGCTACCATCCCCAGCAATCTCTTGCTCAGGATGCAGCATCTCAGCTTGCTCCTGGCTGCCTTTGGGAACCGGCAGGCAGACAGGCATCTGAAGTGAGGGAATTCCATGTAGCATGATAACCTATATGCAAATTGTGTGCTCTCTGCAATTGAATTATTAAATGGCACATTTCTGAGTTGTATTCACATTTTTATTTCATGTTTCTTATTTTTAAAGAGACTGTAGGTGAAATGCTAAGGCTGGGAAGGTGCCTGGGCCAGGCTGAGTTCAGACTTCCCACAAACACAGCAGGAGAGGAGGATGGAGAGAGCAGGCCACCCAAACATGGCCAAGGGAGCAAAATAACCATCATTTGTGAGCAACCTTTATTCATTAACTTTCCTTCATGATAGAAAACTGTTTTATAGATCTCAGCATATTTATATTGGAAGTTTCTATAAAGGATTGAAACTGTCTTTGAAAGATATCAAGGGTAGCACCATATGGAATTACAGTAACCATCCATTTGTTTTTCAAAATGCATTTCTCTGCCAAACACATTGAAGAAATTCTAAGGAATTTCTAAGGTCTGGAGGCTGGGAACAGCAAACTAATCTTTCTGCAAGATTGATCACTGATCCCATGAAATGGCTGGTCTCACTAGCCTTACCAGACAGACTAGACTAGGCAGGGATAAGATGTGCTAAGAGGATGAATTAAAAAATCATCCCTTTGGGATGTAAAATAGTACTGATGTGGGGATTTGCTCTATCCAAACAGTGACCTAGAGACAAGGTAGCACAGGAGAGAAGCACTGTGATTGTTTTTTTTAGTTCTTTCCAGTCTACCCTCTTCCATTTCAGGGGGCCTCATCTTCCAGATAGTTCAGTCACCAGGAAGGCTGCATAGGGATCTCAGCACAACTTCCTGCTGGGCAAGAAATCCCACCACAAATGCACTAAGTAATTTTTCTATTTGCTCAGCAGTAAGGGGCGTTATATTTTGTTCCATTTCCAGAGACATTTGTGTTTAAATAGAAACACAAAAATTAGTCAGCAAACAATGCTATTCTTGCACTCCATCCATGCCTGAGTGCCTTCCACCATTTCAGAGTCAGGAAATTCCAAAATAGTGGTCTTTCCCTCCCTAATATATTTAGCTGCTTCACTGTATGTCTGGGATGAACATCGATAAATCTATTCCTGGGCTTCAGCTTGTGCAAGAGCTGGAGCTGGAAACATTGCTGGGCCATCCCACTCCTTGCTACCTGCTCTGCACACAGAGCAAAAGGAATGCATCTGAAGGGAAGCAACTGTTACCTGCCATGTCACTGGTGACCAGATCCAGTTTCTGTGGTGTGTCCTTCTCATTGTTATAGCTGATGGTAAATTCAGTTGACTGATGTCTAGTGAAGGGCTGCTTGATTTGTTTCCAACAGCCTGGGATAAAGAAATAAAAATAGAAGGCTTATCAGCAAGTTAAATGCTTAGAATTAGAAGACTTACCAGAAAGTTGAATTTTTGGTGTTCTCATTGCTGTTTATGTATTCAGAGTGTGAGCATGGGGAAACAGTTAAAAAGTAAGCCTAAAATGGGCTGTTTGTAAAAAGAGCCGTCTAACTATGGAGGGTGAAGAAAAAAGTGAATCATCAACTCGGATTTCCAAATGAAAACAAAACTTTACATATTATTTTTTGTTAAGAAGGCTCAAACTCTAGGTGCCTGCACTGATGCCTTAATGAAATACATTGATAAAATACTAGCTTTAAATCAGTTACATGTTTTGATATTGATTATGTGGCAAAAATAGTGCTTAATTTTTTTTTTAGTAGATTAGTGTGGCTTCCATTTTGTTGATATCTGAGCATCTGCACTCATCAATTAATTTGTTCTCACAACATCCTTGTGAGAAAGAAAAAATACAATGCCAGGCACTTGCCTGGAGCCTGTGACAGGAGATCTGTGGAGAGACGAATCTGACTCCCAGCTTTGTAAGTCCCAAGCTTGGTTCATAAGGGCTTAGGAGCTTGATTTATGAAGCATGCATACAACAAATGAATTGACTGGGTAAGAGGCTATCTTTAATTTCTTGGGATTTGTCCTCATTAGTAAGTGAGAAAGGATTATGATGTGACCTTGAAAAATCATATTAGCAAATATGATGTTAAGTACAAATTAATTTTCTAAGGAGGACAAGCTGCAGTGGGGAACAACATTCCTTTCACTGACGTCAGCACCTGCTGAGGGGTGAAATTTCAGAGCTATTGCAAGACACTTGTCAAGAGACATGAGCTGCTTAGTGGTTTCTTTTTTTATTAAAAGCTGAGGTTCAGAAGAATATTCCTCTACAGAGTTGATTGGCCAGGAAAAACAGTTAAACCCCAACTGCCAAGCTGATGGGAGACCCCACACTAGAAAGCGTTACTGAGCAAGACAAAGAAAATACTTCATGGGGGTTTTGCAGGCATCTCCTAAAGCAGTGTGCTCAAGCCAATCCTTCATTCCAATTTTACACATGAAGTACAGTTCAGTATTCTTAAGCTTTATAAATACAGTCCCACCCAGGGGAGGGCAATGAGATAAAAATATTAAAGCCATAAAAAATTACTATTCCTTGCTCTCTTGGAGAAAGACAATCACCTCTGCTGCGGGGAAAAGAAAAGCAAAGCAGCAATTTTCTGCAAAATAGGTATTTTGGAGGAGGAAAGGAAAAGGAGGGCACCTGGGAGCACTCTTACATGCTAATTTATGCACTCTGTATAATAGATCTTTTGTTAATTGCCTTCTGTCATAGAAACCAAATTATATTGTTTCTCAGGGCACCGTGCTGGGATGACACAAGTGGGACTATCATTTGCCATTTCCCTTGTATAAAGAGGTGAATTTGAATGAGGAAATGTGGATGCTATTTTGCAAGCATTAAATGCTTAGTTGCATAAACCCCTTCCCATTGGCCCAATGGACAGGACGAAGTGCATGATTCTCCACTAACCTGATTTCTGAGTACTGGATAATCCATAGGAAAGTCCTTTGGCTTCTCGCCTGTGAGGAGAGGAAGGAATTTATAAATGTTTGTACCCACAGCATTTCAGCCTCATGCCTTAGCTCCAGCAGAACCTTTGTGTTTAGTGGCTGAGGACAAGGCTTCACTTCAAGTTCCTGGAGGCTGGTGTTTACTAGAATGTCAGGCATGCAAACCAACATTTTGACATTTTCTTTTTCCCATCTATGTGTAAGTTGTGAGTGCTGGTGTTCAAATTTCTGGAACTGGCACTTATCAATTTGATGTGTCCATGTCTGTATGTGGGCTATGGGCTATGTTTGGGTCTGCTCTTCTGAATCCTTTGGATAGTTTGTAGATTTACTGGGAATCCTGGGCAGAGCTGGGTACTGCTAGTGATGAAGCAGCATCACTAGAGCATTGCTTATACTTGCAAATCCCCATCTGCTGACAGAAGCATTCCTTGACTCTACACGCAACTGCAGGTTCATACAAATGGGCATCTACCAAGTGGCACAGTGAGCAGTGCTTCTTCCAGTCCCCTGACTTGGGAGACAAGTGGTTTAGTTTTAGCTGCTTTCCCCAGCGTATCTGTACGGCTCCTTATAGATGGGCTCTGCTTTCAGCCTGCTAGGTTAAGTGCTCTAACTTAAGGGACTGGCAAGCAGAAACATAACAGGAGGGAAATAAAAGAAAATAATCCAGATAGATAGCTCAAATCTTCCCTTTGCTAAATTTTCACTTGGTTTTGGTGTGGAAAGTATTCTGTCTTTGATTGCTTTACACCTTAGTATTTGTGGGTAGGCTGAAGAGCTGGTTACATTCGACTGTAAATTGGGGTGCACAGTTCTGACCTGCTTTACCTTCTTTTTTCTATGGGACTATGAGAGGTGTAAATAAGCAATACAGTTTACAGAGATACAACATGAGTTCTACTTAAAAGGAAGACTGACAAACACCACAATTCCAAGCTCCCTGGTAAAGAAGCTATGGAAAGAGGGCACAAAGTTGGACATGCTAGGTAGGTATGTACAAATGCCTGCCACGACAAGAGCCAGTATCTTACTTCCGTAGGGCTGCACAGATACAAATTCCAGAGAACACGAACAGACACAGCACGATGAGGATGGGGACAATTATAGCTGTAAGCTTTGAACCTGCATGAGAAAAAAAAAGGGATAAAAGTTTAAAAGGCAAATTACTCTGAAGATAATAATTTTTACTACAGAGAATGCAGCAAAAGGTAGGTAATTTTGCAAGAATGCTCCTTGAAGAGAGCATAAAAACATACAACTATAAAACTAAAATACCACTCCTCAGCCATGCTTGTTTGCTGTGTACCCATGTGGAACAATGTTGAGATGAAAGACCTGAGCATTCTTTCTCAAGGGTGACACTTGACTTGGCATCTATATGCATCCTTATAAAGAGCAGTTTTTTCTTATTACACACTAGATGACTTTTAAAAAGCCACTTACACACACTTTGTTTGCAGTTGCTTATAAATCTGCCAAAGGAGGCTGCAATTTTTCATGCTGAGTATCTGGCTCATGCAGAACAGGCTGAAACATTTCAGTCAAAATAGTTCAAAGATTTCCATGAGTGGATCTAGAGAAAAACCAATTTAGCCCCTGTTAAATTCTAACACAATGTGCTTTAGCACAGGGACTTGAAAATTAGCAGTGGAGTGGCTCTTGTGTCAGGAGTGTGCCATTCCATTCTCTGTTTCTACAGAGACTTGGCAGCTGAGAGAATAAGGTTGTACAAGTGTCCACAGGGTATTTACAATTCAGCAGATGAAGTCTCAGTAGGTTTAATTTTCAGTGAACATGGGTATGGTTTACCCATACCGCTGCACAGATGAATTGAGCTTGCTTGCTCTTGGCAAGAGTTTTAGAATATTTTTTTGTTACAGTGATTGCTTCTTACAACCATTTTTTCACAGAGGCATTCCCACAACTATCAGCTAGCTAATGAGTTGCAGCATTTAGTACAGCGGGTCTGGTAATTCCTGGCTGGCTATGGGTCCACCAAACAGTCAGTATAAGCACCATATTCTGTTTGTTTGCTTTTTAAGGACTAAGAAATTAGCTCCCCAACAATGAAGAATGAAGACTGCAAATTTAGGGAGAAGTATGCAAATTAAATTAAGGTTGTCTGAGCCCCCATGAATACAAGCATTATGGAAAAACATAACTGTGCATTACTGTATGCAGCTTTGAGCTGGGGACCCTCTATGGGACGGATCATGGTTGCGTAGAGAGAAGGTAACATTTCTGTGAGATCACTACCTCACATACTAAAAATTATAAAAGATAGGAATTGAATGAAGAAGAGCTCTTCCAAAAACTGCTGCTGAATGCTCACTGTAGTCCCTTGAGCAACCCACTGAGCATGGCTAATAAACCAACATGACAGGGAAACCAAAGCCTGATGTTTAACACATCAAGGAAAATTAAGGCTTTCAATCTCTTTCTGCGCCTTATTACAAAAAGAACCTATGCTCCTCCCTCTTCTCACTGTTGTTAATCTTTAATAAAGTCTGAAGGGAAAATGAAAGTTTTGGTTTGTGAGAAAGTTTCAAGTTCCCTCAGGCTGGGCTGAAGGCATGATGCATCCTAGAGAAAACACAGCACTAGGCAGTGTTACCCAAGTTAGTTTCTTCTGACGGGATGGGCTCTGTAACAGTCCTGTCTTCTTTTCCAAGGGAGGTTTCTGTGCTCTGACTGGGTTTCTGCCACATTGAATGCGTAAATGAACTATTAGCTGCAAAAGAGAAGAGGGCATCAGTGGCACTGGGGTAACACAGTGGTTTTAGAGGCACTGGGGAGTACTGCTTACCCCATACCTGGCATTATTCGACACCCCATCAGCTCAAGCTTCAATGCTATTCTTTGGTTCCAGGTTTGAGGGATAATTCGCACATAACGGGCCACTATTGGAGGGATGAAATTATTGCGTACTATGTCACCAGAGTTGGAGTTGCCTTGGAATACCTGCAATGAAATGTGCACATATTGTTTGCTCTGTTCTAAAAGTCTCTTTCTTCAAAGTGATCCTGACAGCCAACTTCAAAGATTTTCGTTATCCTAAAACTAATACATTGATAATCCGGGATTCTGCCACAAGATATTAGGAATTGAGAATTCTAGAAAGAAATAATCTTTTTTGTTCTGTCAGATGATCTGTTTTCTGTTAGCTTGGAGGAGAAAGATTATCACCGTTTCAATTCTGTGTAATTTCTAGTTAATGTATGCTGGTACAATGCTGTCATTCTTTATTTAATAGCACAGCAGCATCCTTTCTTGGGAACAGGAGATAAAGACGTAAAAAAGAAAAAAACTAAAGTGAACTATTTCTAGACATTTTAGTAAAACGGTTGGTTTTCTATGTCAAACTTGAAAAGTAACTATTAACTATGCAGTTGTTATTGCACTTATACAGTATTTCCCAGCATCAGCTCAGCCCCTTGTGCAGAACAGCAGTTCTTGCAATATTAATTACTGGAGGTGCTTCAGCATGATGTAGGAAAACCTAAAAGCCTGATGAGATAGAGAAGTGAGCTCAGCATGTCTTAGATAAAATGCCAGGCCATATGGAGTTGAGATGGGACACAAAACTAATATCATATATAATACTTTAATAAGATTATTTGAATATAACAAGTCACTGTGAAAAGCCACAAGTCTTAGGAGTTCAGCCACTACTAGGCTGATTCGTCACTTTTTGGGCCAGCAACCCCTTAGTTTAACATTTTAAAAATATTAAACCAGTTAACATTGGGCAATGAAATTCCTTGCCATGCAAGGTAAGAAAATCCGAGCTAGCAGGAAACCTCTCTACAGCTCTACCAAATTTTTAAAAACTGCCATCACGCCTGAGGACCAGGTAGAGCCTTCTCCCAAGGCAAGCCAAGCTCTTTCAGAAATGATGAGTGAAGTTCTGATTTTGAACACTGTAGGGACAGGGAGTGAGATTTTGGGGTTTCTTTTGTTTGAAAGGAAACATGAGGTTTTCAGGGGAAAACATTATCAGACAAACTTGTGCAGCACATCTTTTGTCTGCAGGAACTTCCTGCAGTTCTTTTATATGTTCATTGTTAAAGTCACATAGAGTCTGTGAAAGCTGTTGGGTATTTTAGTGTAAGAGCATATATTTTACATACATAGGCTGTGTCCACTTGTGTCTGAAGAGTCCCACCAGCAAGGTGTGGGTAGTGGTGCGGCCCAGGTGATGTAACACAGCCTGTGCAGAAGCCACAGGCACAGCTGCACCAGCAGCCCTAGGCTTTACCTGAGCGGGTTGTTTCATTTGGCAGGGGGTGGTGGATGGACCATCTTGATGCATGTTAAACTGAGCCTCAGCTTTGCTGGTACTGTACCAACCAATGCTTCCGCACTGGTACAGCATTCCTGGTGTGGGCAAACGCTGAGCTGAGCTGGACTCGCCAAAACAGCCTGTTGTACAGCTTTGTTACACTGGTTTTTTTTTTAAAGAAGGATACGGACACAGACTTGCCTCCCTGTGTGTGTTCCACAACTTCATCAGTCCCTGGGTAACTTCCTTGTTTTGACAAGCTCACTATCTACTCCATGGGTGTAAATTACACCAGTGAAGACAACCCAAGTCTAGACAAGTTTGAAACTCCCAATCTTCCCTCCCAGTGAAAGCCTGCCCTTCAATGTCGAGGCAGCATACACATTATTACTTTGTGTTTTCCTACCCTTCCCACTTTCCCTTACCTTTTCTTCATTGCTCAGAATCCCTTTGTAAGTTCTCCATTTCGAGTTGTTATTTTTATAGTTCATTGTAAATGTCTTCACATAGAAGTTGAAATTCAGCATTGTGGATCCAGAACCAGTGGTCTTAATCCCTTTTAACAAAATGCAAAAAAACATTTTCCTTTACTGGAAAATTTTCCTTTCCTTTCTGTTGTAAAGGAAGATTTTCAATTGCAAACACAGAAGCCAAAACAATTGGGAAAACTTTGCCTTCAAGATCTTAATTTATTTTTCAAACTGTGTTGAAATTGAATTTAAAGTTGGGTGAAGAATGGAAATCAGTTTTAAATTGTGAATTTAGAGCAATGGATATTTTTAACAGAACACAAAAGGCTAAGAGAGCTTGGCCTGTTGAGCTTTGAGAAGAAATGACTGAGAGGGAGCCTCATCAATGTATTTTAGTATCTGAAGGGTGTCAAGAGGACAGATCCAGGCTCTGCTCAATGCTGTCCAGCAACAGGATAAGAGGCAATGGGCATAAACTGATGCACAGAAAGTTCCACCTGAATATGAGTAAGAACTTCTTTACTGTGCAGGTGAATGAGCACTGGAAGAGATTGCCCAGAGAGGCTGTGGAGTCTCCCTCACTGGAAATATTCAAGAACTGTCTAGACACAATCCTGTGCCATGTGCTCTAGGATAACCCTGCTTGAGCAAGGAGGTTGGACCAGATGATCTTCTGTGGTCTCTTCCAACTTTATCCATTCTGTGGGTCCGACTCCAAAATGGTAATTGCTTTTTGATATTATGGTCCATATCAAGCCATCTTTACATCTTTAGCAGCAACTGTAATTTGCCTTTTTACATCTAAATCAAGAGATGGAAACAAGAATTTCGTTCACCTGGACCATTGTTTTAAAGGCTAAGACTTTGATGTTTCTTATTGATTCCAGAACTGCATCATTAGCAGATCCGAAGCAATCACTTATCATCCATCCAGTATCTACCAGTTCCCCTGTGTATTTTGTTCTGTCAGAGTGTTTACAGATCAGACACACACCACAATTAAGTTCAATCCTATATGCCCATACGAAGACAAGTCTTGTAAATAGCCATGCCTTTTTAAGTAGGAAAATAATATTCCTGAATGTAGAACATTTCATTACATTTAACAAAAGAAACATTGCATTATTGCAGTATTAAGTTTTCAGGTGCATTAGTGTTGTTCTCCAGCTGAAACATCTGTTTCTAATAACCAGATAGTCACGTACCTGTTATTCTCTTCTTCTCTCCCAAGTCTATCTCCAACCATTCACGATTGCTGCTGTGATTAGAGGCCCAAGCCAATCCCAGGACTTGAAACCAAGCCTTGTCAGGAGACCACTGGAATAGCTGCCCAAACTCGTTGGTCTCCTCCCAGTAGGAAGATGCAGTAACCTGGCTCTTGGAGAGGAATCCCTCTTCCAGACTGAGAGATTTGTTGCAGCCTAGGAGTCCCCACACAGACAGGCAGAAGGAGTTACTTTGCATTTTCACAGGATATTTTTATATTAGGCTAGCAACATTTGAAGACCACCCACAACAGCAAAGTCAGACATTGCTGAATCTAGTGCTAGCCTGATGCTCTCCATTAGCTGTGGTGTTTACCAGTCAATTTGTAGTAGATGATCCAGTATCAGAATGCTGCAGTCGCTCTCATTTACCAATCTAACTCCTACAAGCATGACACCTTCTGACTACATCTGCTATTTTTGCAATTTTGTTTTTTTAATCTCTGCACTTTTGTCTCATTCCTGTGAAGGCTTCTTTTATTTTTAAATTTTCCTTCTAAAACATAATATTTATATTTTGAGATTGGCATTAACTAATTCTGCTGTACAAAACATTTCACAGATGAAGGCACTGTACTGAAAGGAACACTTTACTGTAAATATTTCATGATTCTCACCGGCAATTAGGGCTAGGAAAGTTACTCACTAGAGAAGTTCCTTGATACTGCTGCCAAGATGTGATATCATGAAGATAATAGCTGCAGGTAAGTATTACAAACTCCACCAAAGAACCCACAAAATTTCTGCACATCAAGGTTCATCACAGAAAACAGGCCAGTGATTTCAATGAAGTTAAAAATAATTCCTTGGCAGATTGAAAGGCCTCTACATGCTCTACAGTTTTCAGTGGAATAGTAAATGATTTTATCTCAAATGAGTAAAACATAATTCAAATTAACAAACACGAACTTTTCCCCCCTCTTTGCTGTGTTTTATGGAAATTAACAGCTTGACAGATTAAAAAAGGGGAATGCATCCTAAAAAGTCATAAACAAAAACTCATTATGTATCAGTACAATATAAATATATCTTCATTCCTCCTATGTTTTTTTTTCTCTTGTATGATGAAGATGAAATTTATAAATGTCTGAAGAAAAATTGCTTTCAGTTTTCTGAGGCCAAAAGTACATAAAAATGGGATTATCTGATTGCCATTTTTCATATCCTGGCACCAGAAATGCAACAGCAGAATACTATTTCTGTTTCTCGTCTATGTGCGTATGACCGCACATATTCTGTGTTTTTTTCTAGCTCACTTCACATCTCTTAAATTTTTTTATTCACTTGCCAATTTTAAAAAATTGCTGTCCTAAAATATCCCTCCTAGACACAGCCTGACATTCTTCTGATCGTTTTTCAACTTTTGGAGAAAATATTTAAATAAAAAGGTAACATTAAAATAGCTAAAAATAAAGCAATTATTCTCACCATTTGAAGTAAATGTAAACCGCTTATCTGACAGGGAACCACTGAAAGAAAAGAAAAAGGTAATTCAACCTTTTATGAGGTGGTAACAGAAGTGCCGACGTACAGTTTCAGAATCACTGTTTATTCACTAAAATACCTCTGGCCAGACAACCCCTTTCTTTGCTGGCTGATTACTGACCCCCACTAAGAGCATCTCTTACTGTGACTGAATTCGGATCATTTTTGTAATGGATGTGAGCATCTGTTATGCTCTAAAGTGACTCCCTGTTACTCTTGCTGCACGTGAAAGAGTTACACTTGATGGCAACTACACCACACTAGCTCTGGCCATTCCTACTTGTGCCATAGATGTGTCATAGGATGTCACTGGATGAGAACTACTGGTCTTAATCTGGGTGGAAACCAGTTCTGTTATAACTGTGGCCAACATCTCCCATCAGGAATGGTTCTTTATGCTCCATTAACCACACCTATGGCTCCTTTTTTTTCCCGCTGCTTCTGACATGGACTGCTTTGCTTCGGGAGAAAAGCCGTTTCTTGGGCCATTCAACACAGCCCTGCACAATGCAAGACAAGATAAAATCACCACTGTAAGAGAAAGCTGAGCTTTCCTTGGCCTCCCAGGGAGCTGCTTTCTGATTCCCAAGGAGATGCCCCTGAGGTTTCATTCCAGAAGCTATGACTCTGACTGGCTGCCTAATAAAAAGAAAAGCACGGGTTTTAACGTGAAATTAGTTTGGATTTCTTGAAAATCTGACCCTTCCACTGTCTGCACACATTAGCTGCACGCATCACTTGCCCCTTCTGAAAAGCCTTGGCCAGCGTGACTAAGCCGTAAAACAATTTCGGCGCTAAGCACGAGACAACTCCCTTTCAGGCTGCCCTTTGGTGTTGACCAGGAAAATTTCCCCCCGAGGTACTGCCTGCGGGCTAACCACGGTGTGCACGTCTCTGTATGTTTCGAGAGCACTGCAAATACGGAATAGGAAAGTAGTCCCATGTCAAGGTCAATAAAAACACTGCCTCTTTCTGTCACTGCGGGAAAACTAATGACTACAGGCAAACGAAGCCCATCAGGGATGACGGGGAGCACTGGGCGGGAGCTGATTTATTTGGGCATGTAGGCGGCGTGTAACTAGAAGGGGAAACACAAGCCCTCCCTCCCACATCTTCCCCCTAGGCAGTCCTCAGGGGCGATCAGATGCACTCTGCTCACTTCAAACATGTTCCACATCACAGCCAAAATATTTTTCAGTTTCTTAGTGGATGCAAAGCAATCCATTTCAAGAGAAAAGGAGAAAATAACTTCTACGGTAATCAGTAAACTCTATCCAAACCAGCAATCACAGTGCTCCTTGAATATGATAAAGCTTGGTAATAAAAATGTCACCCAGATCCCTTTCAAATAAGAACTGCAAATTTAGCAAATAAAGGGAGTATGTTAGCATTTCTAAGGTCTATAAAGCTATGAAATCAAGCTGAAATACTTCTGCTATAATTCACTGAAGAGGATAAAGTAATTCAGTAAGTGGTAATTCCTCAGTTTCCTAATGTGACAACTGGCATTTGTCACACAAATTCTGCTTTGTCCTTTAAGGGAGGGTATTGCCACTGCTCCTCATTTTCCTGACAACCTTCAGGATTCTACCTTTCTAACAGCACTGGTGGCAGCACTACATGGAAGACCTGTGCTGGTAGCTCTGTAAATAAAGAATGCTACTTCTGACAATAAATAAAATAAATAAGTATAAAACACTCCCCCCCCCCCACTTCGAGTTGGTCTCAAGCAAGCTTTTCATAAGCAGTGCAAGTTAACCCTGAATCTCATCTTTCACTGTTCACAACCACAGTTTCTTGCATTTTCAAAGACAAATTATTTCATGTGCACAGATGTACAGTCATAGGCCAGGCCACGTTACAAACTTAAATTTAAACCTCCATGTGTTTGTACTGGGGTACCAGAACTGCCCAATAAATCCAGCCACTTGGTCTTCATTAGAGCATTTGTGGGTGCAGGTCCACACGCGTATCATCACGAGAACTGAAAACATCACAGATGCTGGAGCGTAACAAGCGCATTGAAATATGGAGTGGAGAGGCCAAGGTCAGCTCTTAGGGATGATGGGCAAAGGAGCTATAACTCCATGTTAACAATGCAGATGCTTAGCAGCTCGATGCACTCCAGCACCAGCTTTTGATGAGGTCAATTTCAGCTCAAGTCACTAAATAATTTAAATCTTTAGTACTGGAATACACTGTAAATGAGATTTTAAAAGCTTGAGTAAGCTTTTATTTAAGGGCATCTAAAAAGCTCTTAAAGCACTGCTGCTCAAGCACCAATTTTTTTTCTTGCCAGCACTGGTTGCTCTGCAGGATTTCCTTTGAGTGTGTAGGTATCCCGAGGGCAGGGAAGCCATGCAGCTTTGTAAATGCCTATTATCAAAGCTTTTTTAAAGCATGAAATTCATGGCTTCATTGTCTTAGTAAACAGGCCCACTGTTTCTAGGAACACTTTTTCATGTTTTGAAATAAAAGGATTCCCCTGCATACTCTGATTTCCCTCTTCTGGGATAATGGGCTCAGGCCAGCAGTTCATCTGCCCCAAGGATTGATCCAGCTGCCAGGAGAGGCAGTAGCATCCCAGGAAGAGCTGTTCTCACACTTCCATTTTTCTCAAAGTCCATGCCATCTAGTTTGCAGGCATCCAACCCAGTATGAGCCTGTTTACCTGCGGCTCCCTGTATAACCTGTAGAAAGTGACGGTTGTCTCCTCAGGGCAATTCAGTCTCTTTAAGATATACGTGATGTTCAAGGAGTGCCTCTGTCTGCCCTGGTAGGCAGGAAAGCTACAGGGGCTGTGCTCCTCCTCAGGCTGATTTGTTGGGGGCCTCACATTAAATTGGCTAAATCCGAGCCCTGGAGGCTGGCTTCAGCCTGCAAGCACATGTTTCAGCTCTCCATCAAGTAAATGGGAGTTTTCCCACTTGATGTAACAGCGGCAAGTTTGCATCTCCGTGGGTACTTCTTTACTCATGTGAAATGGATGGGCTATTTTTGTGAATAGCAGCATCAAAAGGACATGTGGCAGTTAAGTGGTGGGTTAATTATGCAAACTGTTTTCCTCAGCACGCGTACATTTGCATTCCTTGCCCACTAGCTCTTGTACTGTGAATTAAAAATACAAATGGGAATCACAACAGCCTTTCATTATAAAATTCATGTGCTACTGTCTGAGTTACTCTTCCTGGGGTTGTCAAGGATTACAAACATACCGATGTATGTAAACAGTTCTGTAATGTCTTTAGATAAGGTACAAAGTATTTAATTTATGGTTTCACTAAGCTGGGCTATATGATGGAAAGAACTTGTATTATTTGTTTTATGGAGCGGCTTGGTGCTTGAGCAAAGCTCTCAATTCTGCTATGCTTGATGCAAATTTATATTAATTTTCTTTGGCAATCAACTTTCAAAACAGAAAATATTTAAAGTTCTTTGTCTATGATCTACATACTACCCAGGTTTGTACACTCCAGTTTCATCATATACAAAGCATTTAAATCTGTGCTGAAGTTTCAGCACAGCAATAGAGAAAATGAATGCCTTTTTTCATTAATGAAACCATGATTGTAAATTGTCAGGAGGGTGTGTGAAATCACGGAGAAAACAGGAAAATAGTATAAAAAAAATACATATTCCCTTAGCTCTCATAGACTATGGGATGGAAATTTCCCTTTCTACATAAAAAAATAAAAAAAGCCTCATGTAAAATCCAGATAACATTTGAAAATTAAAAACTATACACCAACAGGAATGACAGAAGCAGTTGCTGGAAGGGCTTACTGTGCTGGATAGAGATTAGAGGATTTATTTCTACTTAAACAACAGTACAATTAAAAGTCAGAAGATAAGTGGTAAATACAACACCCTTGCTATAAATATTCCAAAAGAGTAAAAATCTCAACATGTCAAAAGCATGATGTTTAAGAAGTTGTTCATTAAATCCCCTATGGCTCAATTTCACCTTTTATTTGTTCAGTCTTCCTAGCTTTTTTAACTTCAACATGAATTTATCATGATTTATTAGCACATCGATTAAAGGTGTTCGTTGCAGAACATCCTATTCTCATGTATCTGCTAACAAGGTAATTTGCAAATATGCAAATACGTTTTGGAAAGAATAGAAGGGGGACAAAAATACCTCCCTACACGGTATAGAGCCACTGAAAACTATCTCCAATGCCAACACCACTCTAATAAAGCCATAGAAATTAAGCCCAGAAGCCCCTAGACCCACACCTAACATCTTTTCCTCCCCAGAACATTGTCCCCAACTGCTTCTGCTGATGTGAGCAGCAATGCACTGTGCCCCAGGACTTGCCCCCAGTGTGAGCCCCACCAGTGGTACTCACTCTTGTGAGGGAATGCCATTGGCGACGACACCTTCATAGCGGCTGATGCCCTTCTGCTGGGTGACGCTGATCTGACCGCCCAGCTCATCCGTGATCACACCCGCATGGATTGCAGATTTGCACAGCAGCGAGGTCTGAAAGGCAGAAGCCAAAACTCAGAAGATCAATCTGAGACACTGCAAATGCTTTCCCCTGCAAGCCACTAGTATACAGGTGTTACAGCTCATAAAATCCAGCAAAAGCTCAAGAGGAGTAAGAGGCAGGGAAGGAAGAACAGTAATCTTTGAAAAATGTACGTTTCTTAAAGTAGTTTCTTTTTTGTTTTGGTTTGGGTTTTGTGGTTTTGGTTTTGGTTGTTTTTTTTTCAAATAAAAACCTAATTAATCAGCCTCTGAGAAGGTGCTGTAAGATAGTTGCTCCTCAGAAAAGCAAAGTCGAAGGCAAGGCAAGTCTACCTTGGGAAGATAAATTAGTAATTCCCTGGTGTTCTTGCCAGAAGGCAGACCTATCTATTACTGCACCTTAGGATCTGAGTCATGGCATACATTAGGAGATTAGGCTATATGTTGGCTAGCTGCTGCTGGGTTTGAAGTACAGCCCATTTCCCAGTATCTCAGGTGGGATAGCACTGAAAAATACAAGCAGGACAACTTCTGTGCCTACTGGGTGGCAGCAGGTAGATTGGTCTGGTTCACACCAGCCCAGCTTAGGCTCTGCAACTGGACAAGCTGGGCTGCTGGACTGTTCCCTCCAGGGAGGGCTGGGGGCAGTGGGAGCACAAAGGCAGGTCTCCAGAAGAACCCTGCAGGTTCTTTCCACCAGAAAAGCTAAATCCTCCTTAGTGGTGGAGGGGAAATTTCTTTCACAAATTCCTCAGTGCAGATAAGATCTGCATGAGGTCATGCCATGTGGTGCTTTTCTGTTCTCGTCATACAAACCAAGGGCAGAATAAATCCAGCTAATGAGAATGTAATGTGGCATTTCTTTGTTTCTTCAGCTCTGCCACTTTCCAGGCTGGAGCCGCATGCTTGAATAACTGGATGAACAGGTTAAACGTGAGCACTGACTTTTTGGAAACTCAGCAACTGTTATAGTTGTGATAGGGTGGGATTTTACTTCAGTGGTATGATTAAGCTTACTCCTGTGAGATTTCACAGGCATAACAGGAGGACAGTTCATGGTAAGGGGGACAAAGAAGGCAGAGCTCTGTGTGATATGAACTGTGAGTAAATGCAAGCACTCGGCAAACTTTTTTACTTTAAAGAACAAGCAGTTAAAACAACTGAAGAGGTTGGTAGTTATCAGTGGGAAGTGATTAGACAGTGCGTAATATTTATTTTATTTCTGAGCAGATCACTAGGACACTGCAGGCATAATCTTAAAGAAAACCCACGTGTTACTGAAGTGTATTTTTTCACACACAGACACCAAACAAGTAAAAACTAAAGTCATAGAAATATTTCAAGAGATGACCACTGCCTCAAGAGGGACAAATCCTATGCGAGGTTTTTTTTAGAAAGTCGGAACTCGCAAGTCAGTAGGTGTATTTGACAATCAGTGGACTTTGTTCTCACACAATTGATTTGTCTGTTTGACAAGTGTCTCTGTGTGCTTATATACTGATAGCTTACTTATATACCGATAATAAAAGTTCCATCTAACACAGCTGGGAGGCATTACTGACAAAAGTCAAGCAGCAAAAGTTAAAACCAAGTTGTTCTATTCTCGTTTCTTTCATCTTCATGAATTTCCCCTTATTATTCTGTGTACTTACATCTCTGTATCCTTCTCCAATATTCCCAGAAATGTCACCTGCTATGTCTCTGCAGCCAGCAGGACAGTATCTGCTGTAGTGAGAGAAGAAAGGCTTGTTTAAGACATGAATGGTAGAGATGATACACACAAAGAAACTCGTACAAAAGAAATGCTCTCAAATAAATATTTTAGCAGCAATTTCTGGCCGATGCTCTGTTAGTGAGTTTAGGAGGCAAATAAATGGGCCCTTGAGTTCATAGGTGGACTGGACACAGTAGCACACAGAGAACCAGAAAAGTAGTTTTGCAAGGGCATTTATTTCTGTTTAGTTCTCGTGTTCTAGAAATGTTACCACATGAGTTTTCAGCACAGCCCAGATAAGAAGCCTATACGCTCACCCAGACAGCAGCCAGAAGAGTACAATTTATTACCATTTCAAATCCTATCACAAGGTTCAAGGAATACAAAAAATTATAGCTTGTCCTCAGATAATCTTGTATCAGCTGGGATGTGATCTGTTCTCAGAGGGAGCACTGGAATTTGAGGCTATTTTGAATTTCAAAGCGGAAACTCTTTTTACATATACCATGTATATGTATGCCCTAATGAGTATTGCTGAAAGCTCTTGCAACTCCATTCCATCACTTTTCTGGGCTGCAGACTTACACTCTGCACTACTGCTTCACACAACCGGGCCTCGGACCATTACAGCATTGGAGCTCAAAACAATTCACCTCTCCAGAAAACCAAGACTGTTTTTTAACATATCCTAATGATTGGACCAGATGACAGATATAGCAAATCAAGCCAGAATGCAGAGAGCTGCAAACCCTCTTTACCTGAATTCAGCCTTTGTGTAGTGGTTTGCTCGTTCCAAACAGGTGATTAGATCTGTGGAAAGGTTACAAATGTCAATTCTCATTGTAGGATGTAGAAATACAGACAAATATTTCACTAAACATGAAATTACATTTAAAGACCTCTCTGTATAATATTTAAGCATTTTTATTAGACTGGAAGCAACAGCTATGGTTTTCCCTCATTCTTTTCAACTTTCTCTTCTCTTATGTTTTATACCTTCACCAAAGTTGAACAGGCCCCTCCCGAACATCAAAAGTAGAAATAAAAACTTTAATCTCTCCTACTCCTTCATCCTATCACACTGTGGTGGATGCTGGAGCCTAGAATACAGTGGAGTTTCAAGGAGAAGGTAATAATTTTCTGTTTCACTGGGCCTGTATTGCATATGGTCTAGGTAGGATTTCAGCAGCTATTATATCTAGTTAACGTTACAACTATTTCTTCACACATGCTATTAAAAATACTATGGTTCATGCTAACCTGGAAATATTTAAGAACAAACATTTGGGCTAAAGTCTGCATGTGTAGAGAAGGTAAGGGAAATAGGGTGGACTGTGCCACTAATCCCCTACTACTTTTGGATTTCACTTTACCTGGATGATCACTACTGGCGTAGGACAACAAAAAGCCTCGTCCTGACACGTGAGATCCACTCTCAAAGTGAATAGTTGCCTCATTGCTATCCAGGATGATTTCTTTGGGAACAGGCATCACATTACCACAATACGGCCCTATGGCAGAACAAAGAAGATTTCAAACACTCAGATGACATAATTAGATTGGAATATTCTCATGATTAGCAAAGAGTTTCGTAACACACTCATTCTCTTTCAGTACCTATCCAAATGTTGACAAAGGGTTTTTGGCTTCAGTCCTTTGTGGGCATGATCTCCAAAGTTACCCTGACAAGGAGTGGCCAGGATCCAATTGTCTCTCCATGGTAGAAATTCCAGCATCCACATCTCTCATCACTTAAGCCCTGAGAGAATGATTAATGCCCTTCAGCCTTTGAAGTGCAGCATGCTTACAACCAGCAGTAATTCATCAGAGAAAATAACAGAACAGTCAAAAGCAATCCAGTGGATCTAGGCAGTGTCCCCTAGATAAATTCTCCAAATGCATACAGTTCATGCTGCTGTAGCACAGCAGCCAGTCAGGAAAGATTAAGATCAGAGAGTACCTCGTTTTCAAGGACCTGCATGTCACAAGCTAAATTGTACTACCAGGCATCAACACCTTACTGAGAACACTTCTTAAATTTTTCCCTTTTAAAAACACCATCAGATCATGGAATTACACAGTTCAAGCCTCTAGAGTTTAAAAAAAAAATGGAGGTAGACAAAGGGGAAGATGAAGGGAGTGGGACAGGGAGACAAAAGCTTTGTGCTTACATTGAATTAGATAAGGGTTTTATAGCTACCAACTGCAGTATCTTGGAACAGTCCTTGGGACACTCCTTTCTCGTGACAGCAGGACTCTAAGTAATTACATTTGGTTATTCAAAGTCAGTTCCCAAAGGCAGTGTTCCTTTGAGACAGCCACAGTCTCTGCACTTGCCTTCTGTCCCCATACCTGGGTGCAAACACTTGTCCCTGGCTGCCTTCAAGCACAGATAACACAAAAAATCTGAAGTAGTTTGGGTACACTTATTCGAATTTATGAGGCTCTTTACAATATAAACTGCAAAGAGGTTTTTGCAATGTAGCAAACAGATTTTTCTCTCAAAAAAGACGCAAACGACCCTTTAGAAGCCCTCAGCCCATCTGTTCTGTTGAGGTGAATGACAGCTTTTGTGTCCTGAAGTAAGTCTTTGGGATGAAAAATTACCACTTTTATTTTTCCTAGACAATCTCATTTTGTTGGCGGTGGCTACTTTAGGGCAATTTGAAACTGACTTCTAAGACACAAGTAATTACAGCATGACACAAGTTTGAGGAGTGATATTCTTCCTAACAGGCTCCTAAAAGCTTCTTCATTTTCCTCAATATTCTGGTGTTGGGGAGGGACTCTTTCCCAAATACTTCATTTGCCTTATAACAACTGTAAGGTCAGCCTATAGAGTAGCCCAATCAGATCCAACAACAGCCAGCTGTCAGCAGAATGGGACAAACAAAAGGAGGAACACTTGTTTTTTAGCTTATAAAAATCATATGGTGAAGCCAGGCAGGCAGAGAAACAAGTGATGAGTGTGACATTTCCCTGGAGTACTCGTGTGTTCAAAAATGACTCACGACTTAGTCAGAGAAAACAATGTCTATAAAAAGGGTTAAACAAATTGCTTAGGAAATGAACTTATCAAAAAGACAGCATCTGACACCGTGTCATACCAGACAACTGCACAAGTAATTTATTTGAGAAGGTCTTTTGTGTCAGATTGCAGTGGGAGAAGTAAAGTGCTAACTTAGATATTTTATTTTCAAGAGAGAGAGAAAGGGGAAGAAGACAGGGATGCTTTGAGCTTCTTCAAAATAAAACACCTGAGAAAGCTTTAATCCTTTTCTTCTCTCAAGGACTGTCTCTACATATTTTCTCACAAGTGCTCTTTGGCTTTCTCCCTGGCAGCGATTGGCAGTGACCTATCTACTCTGTAGGTATAATTTAGATGCCTGATTCATTCAACCACACGTTGGCTGGATCAGGGATGAGTGTCTCCTCCAGTAGCAAGTCTACATACATTCCAGATAATTATACAAACAAATCACACATCATGAGCAAAACCAATAAAATATAAAATAGTCTAGACTTATAGAACTCTAAAATCCAAATGGAAGCCAGAAATTCAGAAACAATCATCTTAAGAAGTCAGCATTCGATGCCTAAAGACAAGTTTCTACTATTAAGTAATAAATCCAAAAAGGTTAGCAGGCTATGTTTATCTTCTGCTGAGAGCAGTTCTGGTGTATCGAGGGACTTCCATGGGCAGTTTAAAATTAAAGGGCCTAGGATTAATTCCTTTAAGAATCAATTTCTTAGAAACAAGAAAGAGTATACACTCAAGGAAGGAATATTTTCCAAAAGTTTATCAGTTTTCTGCAAAGATTTGTAAGAAAGAAATGGGGGGGAGGATTTATTAATACTACAAAACATTCATTTGTTCTTTTTTTTTGCAAACTGAGAAAGCCTGACAAAATATTTCAATATATTTCTTCTCAATAATTTAGGTAATTCCATATGAGCACTACACTGTCATGTTCTCAGACTTGCCTGAGATCTAGCAGAGCTTATTTTCATGTTATCAAATATAGAAATAAGTGCTGAGAGGTAGAGTTCAGAAAAAAGTGTAAGCATTATCTCACTCCTCTATTAATGTTCTTAGTGAGATCAATCAGACACTAGTTTGTGTTAGAGGTTCTTTACTCTCTGAAAAAAACTACACATATACAGTCTGTTTTTCACGAAAAAGGTGTTAATTCACTATTTTTGGTTGTTTGTGTTTACAATGACCAGTGTAAAAGCACCTTTCTGATTTGATGTACCTAATATTGTTTTTGTTGTAGAAACACCCCACTCCATTTTGCCAAGTTTTTGCAGAGTGGCCTTTTTAAACGCCAATTCTCATTTTTCCCTAATCAATTTATTTTACATTGATGGTCTTCTAAGAAATTCTCCAGAGGGACAACTAGTAATGCTTAGAAAATACAATTGATTCAGGGTCAAGACAATGCAGGGTCTTTGGGTTCAGTCTTGACTGATGAGAGAATTTTATGCTTTCTTGTTTTCTTATTTTCTTTAAAAAAATAATATATTTGCTTTTATGAACTCTTTCCTATGCACTTCCACATGGCAGTCCTTATTTTTCTTTCATGTGGGAAAGCCAGAGACAGGTTAGTCTTGCAGGCTCTCTGCATTTCAGCTTGGGTGGGACCTGAATTGGATGCACTTTCTATATATAGAGTAATGCCCAGTAGATTTGCTCTCTACGGATTTACCTGTTACCTTGAATACATATATTGTGAGAATTTATAGACAGTAAAAGACTAAAACCAACCAGTATCTGTACACATTAGACTTCATCTGAAAACTGTATTTACTACTCAGTATTTTTCATTTTGAGGCAAATGACAAAAACACTTTATTGTTTATTTTTAAAACTCATTCATATGTGCTCCCTGTTTTGTCCTGGGCTGTCTATACGAAAACTGCACAACTATAGTGGAGATGAGAGATGATGGAGAAAGTCTTGACTTGTGTCTGGTATGAAAAGGAGAAACTTGTTTATAAGGTCCTGTTAATTTTTGCTGCAGCATTTAGACTTGACTCTGGATAAACATCTAATTCCTGAACCTGGAACTTTGCCAAAAGTTTTCTAAGATCCCTTTTGAGAACTGCCAGATCACGTTATCAGTTTTTCATCTTCTAATGTTAGTTGTGAGGTAAGTTGTTTTGCATATTCAGCTTGAAAAACGAGTCATGAATGCTGATCTCTCTCCATTTCCTGCTAGAGTCACTTGGCTCAAGCTCTGCTGGGGTAAGGCAGGACTATTGGGTTTGTTTACTAAGAACAAAGAAAAGAGCATGATTTAACAAACAGATGTGTTACATGTGATGAAACTGAGTAGGTGCTTTCCATATTTCAGTATTATTATATCTAGATATGCCAGGGCCTTTTCTTCTTTCCATATCTCATTAACAAGTTGACCCAGCTGTGGTTCCATTTATTCGCTCCAGATTCTTTATACATATTAAATTCTGCAGGAGAGATATTAGGAGTCTAAGGCTTTCAAATATACCTAATTTAGTATTATCTATAATTAAATTAACATTTAATGTGTTTCATCCAAAACATTTGATCTGTTGATATTGTTTAGGTGGCTTAAATTAAATACTTTTATTTTGGAATACTGTCTCCAAGTAGTATTAACATCCTGCAAGATACACAGTGAATTGTCTTATGGATATCCTTTGGCTCGCTCCTCTAGAGACTGAAGAGACTATTTTATATGTTGTTTATTTTTTAAACGTTAGCAATAGCCTACTGCTTTTGTGTTTTTCATAATAATGTTATTCTGCAAATCTGATCTTTACAGCATTGTCTGGTTTTATGAGGTCTAGTTTACTTCTCCTTTCAACCAGGCTCTGGCACAGCTCCTGAGCTTTCTTTGTTGAATTATGTTCCTTTATTTTTTCTACTTCCCATAAGAAGTGCTGTGCCTAGAGGACCCTCTACTCTTACACCAGCTGGCAATGCCTACATGTTGTTTGCTTTTGTAGTTCTTAATACTTTCTGCCTTTTCTGTAAAACTTTTGCTTTCTTTTAAAAGCCATTATTTCCCTCTTTAGCTACTCAATGTCTGGTTCACTATGCTCATTAAGCTTTCAAATTCCTCAGCTTCATTTCATACCTGTAGCCTTTCGCTCACAGAGGTCTTTAAGAAATTTGGTTTAGATATCAAATCATGATGTCCTCTGTTCAACAGAGAAACTTCTCCCTTTTTTCAGTCTTTATTTGCAGAGTAAACTACAGTTGGAAGGTAAGATGCAGCAACAATCACATGGATCTACCTCTCCAGGATTAATATGTCCTAATGCATTTGTTTGGGGAAAATGTTTTAAATTATCATCCTTGTATTCAGTTGCCTTTTCTCAAATAAATCAATTTAGAATTACCTCAGTAGCTGGGGAATGATGGGATATGATGAACATGGATTATGCTTGTTTCACTTCAGAGCTAAACACTCATCCAGAGTGCAAGTCTTTCACAAACAGCACACAAAGCCAGCAAGGATCTGTTGTATGAAAACACCTGCATTCTTGCAATTCATCTCCATCCCACATTTACACAAATACTTTACGTTGATAAACAGTAACTCTTCCTCTCCCCCACATCTTTGCTCCAACCCTGACATGCACCTGTGCAGGGGTAACCAGCATGACCCTGCAAGGATGTGTCAGGAGACAAAATGTGCTGCTCTATTCCTTCTTTGCAGGACTCAGGGAAGGTGTGTTTAATACTCAGCAGATATGACTGGACAGAGTAGTCAGCATGAGACAGCCTGGTTATTCAGCATTTAATTCTGTGCAACACGGTCCGACTTCAGGCTGAGTGGTAAGCATTTCTTGTTTTAGGAAAAACAAACATAACTTTTACTTAATGTTTCCAAAGGCTTGCCAAAGACTATAATAAAGGAAAGAAAAAGATATCCTAGTTAGACTGGAGAAGTAATCACAAGTTAAAAATGTAGGATCTGGACCCCCTGCACGTCTGCCTGCTTGACCTGAGGTGAGATCCCCCACTTTTAACATTGCTGTGTTTTTAGCCAAATCCAAAGACAGAATCACAGCAACAGCTAGGAATCATGAGTGAAGAGCTGTAGTTTAACAAAAACAAGAATAATACACAATACACTGTATGCAGCTAACAGAAACAAATCATCTATTTGATAAAACAATACATTCTTTTTTGCATCAATCTTTCCAAAGCTGAAACCTCAGGATACTCAGGCAACCACCCAGGCGAAACCCAACTGTTAGAAGAGTTTTGACTGTTAAGAAACTGCTTGACTTGATATTCAGCAAGAACTTGTCTGGGCATTTCCCTGGGTTTCCTGAAATACCAGAAACAATACAGTAATAAGTTTCCTTTGAGGGACAAAAAAGAAACCTGGACACACCCTTTATTCAAACAAGATATTTATTTCAATATATAATCAGGAGAGACTGGTTTGATGAATTCCCTCAAGTCATAATGATAGGTAGAAGGCATCCAAAGGCACTCAGTTCTCCTGCACACGCACAAACACACACACACACACACACACGTGTGTGTGCACACTCTCTGCAACCATTAGACACCAGTAAATGCTCAATTTGTCTAACAGCCCATAGTGACGGGGTGTGGGAAGGAGAAAGCGTTTTCAGTAATTTCTCTATTTCACTTTAGTTACTGGCTGTAAATTATGCAAGAACAAGTCAACTGCACTAACTCTCCAAATTATTACTAGTCACTCAGCAGCTCTGACATCCACCCCAGAGGAACACATCAACCTCCTACTGACTGGAAGTGAATGGAGAAGTAAGTAGGCACTTATCTCTTCTTTAGTCTTTCTCTCCAGTCAAGACTGATGATCTGCTCAAAATTAAGGAAAAATTAAGGAAAAAATACTAAGCCATTAGATAGGGAAAAAGATAGAAAAAAGGGTCAAAGAGGTACAGAAATCTGATAAAGACATAAAAAGAAGCTGAAAAAGCAGTTCCTGTTGAACATTTTAAACACTTATGTTCCACCTTCCTAAGCAGTGCAAATTTTGTTCTTGAGAACTACAAGGCTGACATGGTTAATCTTGTTTTCACATATCCCTTTAACTAATTAAAAAATCAGAAGCTCTACTTCAGAGCTCAGTATTTTTAATATGCTCAGATAATGCAATTAACTAGAGAAGAAAAGCATTTCCGTAAAGACTGCACCTTGTGTACACTGTGAGATTATGCTCATATCAATTTTTATTCTAGAATCTTTTTGTGGGACCAAAAAAACCCTATATTTTAATCCAGTGAAAAGGCATGCCTTTGAAACAGAGCATGAGAATCTATTTATTTTTCCTATAGACAGCATGTGCAAAACTGTGCTAATATTTAAAGGTTTGTCAGACAAAGGTGACTCACACCAAAATGGGTGTTAGACTCCCTTTGCTGACTGATGATTAATATTTTCACATCCAAGTCTGGATATAAAGCTAACAGCTTGAAAGAAAAGGCTTGCTACAGGTTCTTTCCTCTGGTAAACACTGAAGAAAATAATTTGCAGTAATAGCCCAGAAATACAGTGTTCAGACATTTCATGTCTCCAGTTTTAGAGCTTCATTAAGATTATTTAATTACCATCTTTTAATTGCAATATTGGAGACATCTAAATGTCCAACAAAGCTGAGAAGTATCAAAGGTAAGAGGAACTGCAGTGTCACATTTGTGTCTCAGTTGAGACTCAGAGAGGCATCAGTACATCAGCATATGCAAACAACATTACATGCTCTTCTAGGAATGAATTGTACCCTTCTATCAGTCTACAAAAATCAAGGAATGTCCTGAACTTAAATGGTCTAATCTGTAGTCACCAGCTTACAAAAGTGAAGACATCAATGTTACAGATAACATAAATCAATTAATCCATTCATTTGTACTTAACAGCTCACCCTTGCTGCATAGAACACAAACACACCAAATGCAAACTGAGTTACTCCTTGCTGTATTGCATGAGTCCCTGCAGATGGTTATAATCATGAATTAACTACAGTTAAATGTAAAGACTGGAAGAAATTTGAAACAAAACCAATACTTGGTCATCTGGAGTCTTCTTTACAGTAATTTTATATTTACACACATAATCTAGTGTTTTGCCTCTGACCAATTTTCTAAGCTTCAGATACACTCAACAGATGTTTGTACTCATATTGACATTCATTTTGTTATCTTCTATAGATCAGCATGGTATTTAAAATATACTTCCCTTTGGACCTTATTGTCTTGTAATTGCAAACCTCCTAAATACTGAGCAAAGACTGCTCAGCCAGCTTGAAACATGAATGATATTCACACTGCCAGATTTCATACTTTGCTTTTTAGGTTTTCCTTTTTAAACCCAGGCCAAATACATGCAAAGATTAGTTTTTAATTGCTCAGATGTTTTCAATGCCTACAAAATATTTTCAACTCTGTCATCATATGAAAGCATTTCAATGGCAAAGGTCAGTATTTCCTTGGCCAAAGGGAAGATCTTGACCTGCCTATTGATGTTCATTAAGAAGAGACAGTTGCAAAGAGAAGATCTGGGCTCAGAAACAAACAGCTGTCTAAAAGGACAAATAACAGACTGAACGGACCTAACAGTGCTTACTCATAGGGCTCCTTTTGCTTACACAATTGCATATGAAAACGCAGAGCAAAACTATCAAAAAAATTACTTAGAGGAGCTCTAATCTCATCGAAGAATTCTCATCTGTTTTAAAACACAAGCGACATCGTCATTTTATGCCTATAGAACTATTTCCACATTGCTGTTCTGTACAGGTTTACCTGAATGTAGAGACTTTGTAGGTATGCTGGTGGGAAAGTCTACAGTGAGCTGCAGACCACAAAAACCATTGCAGATGGTATGTCTGCCTCACCTATAAAACTGGTTTAATCAGATATGAGCAAAATCTGCTAATTGTGTAGTTAATTATGAGAATGCAAATTATAGTCCACATGCATCAGACATTACTAATTGGGTCTGAAAATGGGTGTGGGAATACTTTAAAAAAATTATGTGGAATTCATTGCATAATACACAGGTATTCTATGCTTACAGCATGAATAACTGCAGGATAAACTATATCAAGATGTCTTTATGCTGATGTGTAAGGATCTAGAATTTCAACCAACATCCAACTTTCATTTTTCACTTCAGAAAACAATATATTGATTCATCCCTGTTGCCAAGAAAATCCTTTGATCAGAAGTGCTAAGACAGTATTAATAAAAATTATTCAAATGTATGTTAATGCAATACTAACAACCTTTTTCTTACTAAGTACAGACAAACTGTTTCAGGTAAACACAGATCATTACCTACAGTCATGAAATGGATCATAGAACCATAGAATGGTTTGGGTTGTAAAGGACCTTAATCTACTTCACTCTCCCTCACCATGGGCAGGGACACCTTCCACTAGAACAGGTTGTTCAGGGTCTCACCCAACCCAGCCTTGAACACTTCAGGGATGGGGCATCCACAACTTCTCTGGGCAACCTGTTCTAGCACCTCCCCACATTCATAGTGAAGAAAGAAATAAATAACATATAAAAATCCCAGCACACATGAACAGAGATGTTCCCTATGCCTCAAATCAAGCTCTATGCAAGGCTTAGGTATCAGCATGTCACTGCCCACTCTCAGTGAAGGCTGTTTCAAAATGTAATACCTCCTCCATAAGAAGAGTAATTACCTTTACCTTCCTTTGCAAGCAAGGCTTTAATACCTCACTTCATCTTCTCTTACCAGATGAGTGATAAGCTTATCATGCTGATGAATGAAAGGCAATCAACCCTCCTTATTACTAAGATCCTTTACGAGATCTCATCTTGGGAGAACCACATACTTTTCTGAGCCAAGCAATAAGATGGAAAACCTACAGAGACTCTCTGTAACTCATATCTTCATCACACTTTCCCATTGAATCCACTCTGCTTGTTAAGTCCAGTACAGCATACTCTGTCTCAGCTGGCTGATGGGCTACAGCCCACTCCTAGCAGGCAAAATTTTATGAACTGTTGATTCCTCAGTTTACTCCTACACTGAGGAACTCCTTGCAGTCTTGGATTTAAATTGGACTTCTGAAAGCAGGCATGCTGCCTTGAAAATCAGTTTGACTCTTCTAGAAAGTGCAGATCAAAGTTTCAGTGACAGCTGTCTGGGATAACCAACTTGAGGAAGGCCTCAGGTTCTCCCTAGGGAGGATCCTATTGTCGTTATGATTGTTTTAAGTGCACAGCTATAGCAGATTATTTGCTTACCTTCCTGTGCAAATCTCTTACTGGAGTGCAGTCTGGCTGTGTGCATTTAATATCTGCATGTATTAAAGCCTGTACATTAGCAAAGGTTATCAGTTGCTAATAGCTAGCAATAGTAAAGGTTATCTCCTCTCTGAGCTGTGAACTGCCTAGGAATAGAGACATGCAGGATCATTCACTCCAATTTCTCATCTTTGTCTAGCACGCAAGCAAGCTCTTTCCCTATGCAAGAAGAGAAACTTGCTGTACCAAAATTGTGATAATAAAGATGTGCAGAAGGCAGAGTCGTCAGGGTGGATATGGCAGAGCCATCGAGGTGGATGTGACAGAGCCAAGCACACGCCCCTGTGTCCCTGGCAGCCCCTCCACAGCCCAGCATGGCAGCACCCTCTGCCTTGGCAGAACCACACACAGTGTGAGGGGCCTCCCATACAGAAAACGACACACTTGAACTTGAAAAGAAGGAGGAGAGAAGAGAGGCTGACACTTCTTGCATTTTGCTGAGCTGACTTTACTCACACTTTCATCATGTCATGCATTGACCAATGCCTTGTCTTTTACATACCATGCAATGTTGAAGAGCTCTGGATGGTGAGGTAGCTGGACTCGCATTTCTGTGATTCGATATCCAGGTCTCCAATTTTCAAGATTAGGCGTTTTCCTGGAGGAACTTGGATTTTCTTTTCACAAAGAGTGTAGTTTGGATATGTCCCAGGATAGTTCTTGGATGCCAGTGTCCCACTGTCTTGATACATCACTGTGTGCCCACATCCATCCCCTGCAGTAGGAGAACAAAAAAGGTAGAGGAAAAAAATGTATTCAGCAACAAAAAACTTGAAAGAAAATACTAGCCACAAATCATGTGTCATGCACCTCCCCCTTTTAAAAAAGTATTTTGTAATACTCCACCTCAATTCTGCTGTTGTTGGAACACAGGTAACTAAAATAAATCTAGTCACATTTCTCCTGTAAAGAGTAGAAAGGAGGATTGGAAACACTCGACCTAAGGTGTATTTGACAGTATTGTACAGACAGAGTATCTTTGGCTTTTGCTTTACAGACAAACCCTACTGAATCCCTGAAGATACAACTCCACATGTAATAAGTAGGATCCTTCATTAAATAATTTTCTCCAAATTATCATTCAGCATTTTATTTCCATAGCAATAGCCATCACAGAGAGGGTAACTGAATCATACATGAAAGCACAACAGACATGATTCAACTATGTACTATCACAGACCCAACCCATCTTACTTTCCTGTTTCTTTTCTTGTGCCACTTGTACAATACAAAAAGCACAGGGGACAAGATGAAGACACAAGATGGAATGTGCTTTGTTATGGTACACAGGCTACTTCATGGTAGCATGTCTGGAGATGCCAGTACTGCTGCCTCCTTGCTCAAGGGGTGAGGGCAAGTGCCCACAAAGTGTGTTTTCATGGCACTGCGTAGGAGCCAGCTCGCTTTTGGAGCCTTTCCTTGGTGGAGAGGCATCTGAGGAACAGCTGCAGCAGAATGTAGGACAACAGGAAAAGGCACATGGAAATACATGGGGGGATGTGTGGACTGACATGGAAAACAGGAAGCATCCACAGAGGGGAAGGAAGCAGGTATCAGATAAGAGACCTTGACTCTTAAAGGAAGAAATTTTTATGGAACTATTTAAAAGGTATACTACTAAATTAAAATTGATATATTAAAGCTTAAGCCATTTCATTCTGCTCTATCTTCCAAATAACATAAACTTTTGCAACAGTGGGACTAGTGTTATATACATGTGCATGTAACAGGCACTCCTCAGTTTTAGGTCAGTTAGGACATAGGCACCCTGCACATAGGAGTCTTGTGTGTTGATATCCTTTATCTCTGCAAAATCAAAGCTAATCCAAGAAGTGGTAATAAAATAGAGAATACTGCTGAGCTGGGAATTCACAATGTTCACTTCAACTACCCAGAGTTTTACTTCTGGGGATATTTTGGTTAAACTGTTTCCATCTGTGCATTTTAATTACTATCTGAATTTCCTTCCATAAACACCCGGAAAAATAAAGTTTCATAAGATTATTTAAAAATAAACAACTAGAAATGAAGTGTTGAAAAAGAAACATGCCATATTGGGGTTTGTTGGGGAAAGTGGTATGTTGTGCAAAGATAAGCTCCAAGCTATCAAACTTTGACTTGCTACCATATAATTACACTGCCATTTTATCCAACTCACTCAACTGCTTTTTCACAAGCAACCACATTTATTTTGAAGTTTTAGCATTATTACTAGCATTGTTGCCTGCTATTTATTTTTATTGCAGGTTCATGCCGGGAATAGAGGGGAATAGAAGATACAGATCCAGAATCATATCATGGTAAAATACACAAACTAAGGTTTTTTTCAGATCTCCTCGCTCACATGCTTTAAAAAACATCTTGTTCCAATGTTTTATCCAAACATTATTGATTTTAAGATGCATAGGAAAATACCCAAAATGAAAGGAAAACTGGCCCAATGAGCAAATCATCTTTTAATGGAAGCTTTCTGCAACTGGAATGGAAATATAAAGAGCAGTATGTACATGAACTATCAACTTTCTGAACAGAGAAAGGGGTCCACAGAGGTCCAGGCAATGTAAAATCAGATCACTTCCAGCAGGACACACAGCCTTGCTGCCTAAGTAGCCAGCTGCTGTGTAGTAAAAAAAGAACTGCCCAAGGCCTTTAATCTATGTGGCATTTTTCTAACTGTGAGCATTTGCTTTAGCTGGGCTGGTGAAAATAACGTAACTAGCTTGGTTTGCAACTTACCAGGAAAATCAAAGGAGAAAGTTACAGAACCACATGGGGATGAACTCCTTAAAATGAAAAAATCTAGTGTTCACATAGTTTTCATCTCACTGGGCTATGTTCTGGCCTGTGTCACCTTGGTACAATCTCAAGGATCCTTTGTGGTACAAATTGCTCCTCAGAAAACTGTAATTTCATTGCTATTATAGTAAGACCCTGACAACTGTCCAGGTCACAGGGCCTTATATTTCTGCAGAAAGTGTGCAAAACTGTGCATGAGAGATCTCAACCTGCCATCCTCCTCTTCGAGGTTATACAAGGTCTTGTTCCCAGAGAAACTCCTTCTTTTTTTTTGTTAAATCTGTCTTTGAGTCAGAGTATTAACACCAGAACATCTTTTGAGCATAAATGCTATTTTCTGACTTTTCGCTGGTGGATCATGGTGGTCATTCAAACACTCCAGCTGACAGGAGGCAGGCTCAGCATCAGCCTGCACCTCTAGCATCCCTTCTGCCTCTGTTCTGTCTGCCTGCCTCAAAGGAAAAGCTCATGACAAAAGCTTGTTAGCCACAAGAACTGAAGCAATGTCCAAAAAGTCAGACCAAGTCCTAGTAACTATTCTTTCTTACAGAGAAGGTTGATTGCAGCTCTGAATTTTGAGTTTCTCAGTAAGATTGCCAGAGCAAAGAAGAATCTTACACTGAAATTTGCTGGGAAATGCACCCTAGGGAAGGAATCAGAAAGTATAGAGGGAAGGTATAATAAAGCTCACGATCCGACAAGTCGAAGAGAGACTTAATGATTTAATATTAGTAAAAAACCTTACAAATATAATACCATTATATATCAAGGGCTCAGAAATGGAGACAAGTTGTAAGGAATTCCAAGCATATCCCTATTCACATTTTCAAATAGAAAAAGGGAACAATACTACCATTGGTTTTGTTCTTATTTTTCACAGGAAATTTTGATTTCCAGTAGAAATGTATTGGCCAAACATCAAAAACATTGAGTTGAAAACACAACTCCTTGTCCTTATGAAAACTATCAGTTTAATACCTGACGTCACACTCTTTTCTATAGGCACAGCTCTTCTGCCTGGAAAAATGTTTATTCAACCAGTCAGTTTGACATAGAAATTCTTGCTGACACTAAGTTTTGACTTAGCACTGTTTTTGAGAACTGTTTTCTATCACCCAGTTTGGCAAGAAGCTGGCAGCCTTGCCTCAGACATCCAAGTTTCATCACTTCTCACTGGACAGGAGCAAAGTAAAAGATTTGAGCACAAGGTATTCAGCAACCAGAGAGTGTAAACCTACTCAGATTTAATAAAATCTCACCTCAGCACCAGGAGTTATTGAAAGCACATTAAACATCCTTTATAAAACAAGTTCCCATGGGCATTTCAATCAAGACCAAAATCATGGTCTCTGAATCATGGCTGTGTTGGCCTACAGGCAGGTTGTAAGAAAGATCACACAGCACTGAAATTATGGCTGTTTACCAGAAATAAAAATAGTTTCCAACAGCAGATGATGGAAACAGCTTCCCAAGAAGAAGAGAACCATAACTGGCACCTTCTGTCGCAGCAGTGGGCACACCACTCGTACCTTGCTCTGTCTCACATGGTGCTTGCTGAGAGCAGTGCATATTTGTAAAACCAAACCTGAGATCCCACCAGAAGACACCACCACATGTCCCTGTGGAGAGGGCAAAAGAAGATACCCAGTGGCTGGCAGGTAGTACCATTTCCCACCCTCAGACACATGCATGACAGATATGTGTGGGACCAGATGGAAAAGTATCTCCAAGCAGCTCTGTCTGGATTGGGTCTGACTATGACTGCTGGCTCACAGGCAAGAGGGTCCCCTACAGCATCTGACCTGCCCAGAAAGCACATAGGTGATAAAATCTATGTCCACGAACAAGTTCTGGCCCCATACTGTGAGCTGTCCTGGGCACAGCCTCTGACAGGTACTGGAGCTTTAGCAAAATGGTGGTGGTGTCAGAAGCAGCACAGCTAGAGATCTCAGAAAATTATGCTGGTTCCTTGAGGTACCTCTCTGTTATCCAGAATCACTTGGCTAGGATGACTCTCTCGTCCCACCCCATCCCAAGCCCAGCGCACTAGCTAAGCCTCCATCTCTCACTTCTCTGCTGCCCGGTCTTTTCCGCCTCTTGCTCATACACGTATGTGGATGTACAGAGTGCTTTCATCCAAGCACTCAGCACAGTGCCCTCTGAGCTAGGGAAAAGGCTACAGTTTTTCAAAAAAAGTGCTATAAAAAATTTCCACGTGCAGCACCTTTCAGAAACATGTTGATATGGCCAACTATGAAACAGTTATAGAATATGTAGTATCAAAGCACACTTTCAAAAGCATTGCTACAATATCCTGGCAGCAAACACCTGTCTTTTTCATCCTGATTCATCTCATGAAGCAATTCCTAGCAATTTGGACTCACTCCAGCACTAAATATGTGTTATCCCTGGGTGTGTTCTTGCACTCAGCCCACAGTTCCCTGTCCTCTTTCATCCCATTGGACAAGTCCCACCAGGCACCACTATTCTCTCTGGTTACAGACTCCTGCCGCCCTTTGGCTGCCCATCTCTTCCCACTGGGATGAAGTCCCCTAAAGCAACCTTATTTCCTCCTCTCTCCCAGTTTGATGTCCTTTTGCACAGCCACCTTCATGGTGGTGCTTGGGACAAGGCATGCTCCCTCTACCCTCCATGAAGGCCAGGGAGCAGAGCTGGTGGTGGCTGATGGCCTGTCCTTCCTTCCCATTCCTTCCTCCCTTGAGAGAAGAGCACATAAAACTGAGTTTGCACACCCAAATGTTGGATTCAGCCAAAAAAAAATCAACATTTTCTGAAAAGCCCCAGCTGCAAATTGACAAAGCAAAGAAAATGCCACTGAGTCAAGGGTACAGCTCTGAGAGCTCTGATGAGAAACCCCACAAGGAGAAATGAGGTTCATCTCGTCTTCCATGTTGCTTTTACTGAACTAATAACTCCAGCTTATTAAAAGCTACAATAATAACTGAACCAAGAAGGAGTTATGAATCTGTGTCTGAAACAAGATCTGAGTTATGCATAAGAACAGGTAAGTAAATAAGAAATCAACTCCTTCCAGTCAAACCTGTGCCCTCCCTGCTCATGTGGGATAGAAGAAAAGACAGAGGAAAACCAAGTTTCTTGGTAGATGTCATTCAAATCTGCTGGTGTGGTCTGAAAACACTTTAGGTGTTCACACAGTTACTTTAACCTCCCAACACTAACTGAATCATGCACACTACAAACACAAATGCGTTCATGCCTTCACAGCTTTCTGAGACGATGGAATAAAATCCAGTTAAGTGCTTCATCTCTAACCTCTCTGCTGCCAAACATGGGTCAAGAGAATCAGCTCTTTACTGTGCCATTATACAAGAAGGGAGAGAGCTCCATGCAACTGAAACCTAAACCCATCACTTTTCCAGCAAATGGGGAGACGTCAGATCTTTGTGCTTTTCCTGGCAATGAGCTCAAGCAGGTAACTAAAATAAAGGTCAGCATCACAATTCTGAGGCTTTGCTGGGCAGGTGAGCACCCCCAGTCCTTCTCCCCAGCAGTGCTAGGGCCCAGTGCCACAGGCACCATGGGGGGGTGCAGGAGGATGGCCATGCATTTGGGAATTTCACAAACCACCAGAATCAGGGCAGATCCCATTTACACCAGCCAAGCAACTGGTTGAGCCCTGCTTATAAGGCATATAAATCCACAACAGGATTTTTTCAGCAGTCTGGCTTTACATTCTTCACAATATTTTATGAATACAGCAAAAATTATTTTACATAATGAAAGAAACCATTAAAAGTTAAGGCAAGACTATAATCATCTGGAAAAAAAACCCAAACAAACCAGATATTGCTATCTTCCATGGCCTTTAAATTAGTATTAATATCTTTTTAAGGGAAGAAGTGTCCCACTTCACACTAGGCCGTACTGCAAAAGGAAAAACAAATAGCATGTAAACATTTTCTTTAAATTGCATTTTAATTTTTTTGACTCCATTAGGCTCCTAGGAAACATTTTAACCTCTGTGCCGCGGTAGTTCCTGAGGACACCCATTTTGCTGCCCAAACTAACCAAGCAGTGGCTGGCAGGAGGGCCGAGAGCAGGAAGGGAAGGCAGAGCTTCAGAAGAAACAAAGGAACACTGCAGAGGGCTGATTTTGTTGCCCAAATTATTTACTTACCAACTTCAAAGAGATGCAAAACGAGAAGGAGGCCAAACAAACCACAGCATGTTTTCCCCTCCTCTTCACATACATTATTTACTGTAATGTCCCTCTTAAGGTGGAAATGAGAAAGAAGCAAATGATCTCCAATTGGTTCCACAGCGGTTCCATAAATCACCAATTTCCCACCATGCATCCAGCTGCAATCACTCCTACAGCTATTCAGGCTGTGGCTGGAGGCTGGCTTTCCTCAGGATGTCCCCTGCATCCAGTCCCAGGAGATGCTTTGCCTCAAACATATAACAAGTTATTTTGGTAACCAGTTGGATTAACATCATCAAGTACAGAAAAATATCCCCGACAACCCTTCTAAATGTCTTATCTAGCAAAGTAGCTTACAGCCATACTACCATTTTTTCAAAGTTAAAGAGTTTTTTAGCAATTGCAGCACAGCCATCTGCCAGTAGCCAGGAAAGTCTTTCCAGCTGTGCTGACCTACATGGCAGTGGCTTTGCTGGATTGCTACAACTGATCCGGGCAGCCTTTACTACCCCAGAAACCTCTTACCTTTGCAGAAGTTCACAAAGACACAAACCTAGCAAGATCTGATGTTTTATTGATTTAGCTGCTAAAAGGTCAAAAGAAAGCAGAAATCTAATATTAAGCAACTTCTTCCATCATCAGAATGCCATATTCAGTGAAGAGGGAACTTTATACTCAGCATGCAGGCTCAAAGACCGAACAAGTAGTGAAGTTTTACTTAAACTAACACAAACACAAACTAGAAACTCATACACTGAAACACTTCCTGTGTCCATAAAGACTTGATTAACTTTGCTACTTAAAATAACTTTCTGGAAAGCAACCATCCTGTCTGCGTATACATATTAGGGACTTGTATCAGGATGAAGCCTAACAGTACCTGGTAGGGGACCTCAGTGACAGGACAAATCAGATTACTGTAGAAATCACAGTGTAAAGCAAGAGAATAGCAGTTAGCCTGGTAGTTCCTTTCCTATGAATTATTTATGATACAGAGGATCAAGAAGTTGCTGCATTCTGTAAAGGGCAAAATCTCGAAACACAAAAGGGGTAAGATTTATACAAAAATGTAAATATCATAGTACAGTTTTCTTACTTTGCTCTTATTAAATATGCAAATAGTGGCAAACCAGGTTTGTCTTTGATTTTCAGTATCACTATCTGGTTCCATCACAATCTGTGAAAGACAGAGAGTACCAGAGTACATGTCAAAAATAAGTATGGTTTAGTCCCTGCTTCCAGGACTTAGGCAGTCTATCCAAACGTAGTCCGCCAGAGAAGAGAGTTTCAGTGCTGGAATTTGCTTTTCAGTGCTCTAAATACAGCACTCTTGTGCTTGTGGGTGTGAGAAAACTTCTACGCCTTTTTAGCTGCTGAAACAAAAGATATTTACAATTTATTTATTTATTTCATGCATGGCTACATTTAGTATTTGTTAGTGCTTTTCTTTTATGAAGGTAGCATACTGCTCCGATTGACCACCTCAACATCTTATTGTTCTCTGTGGTTCTGGACAGAGATACAAGCACAAAGCTACACATGCATGGATATTTCAGAGGAACCTTAAGTGTAGAGTACCTGCCTACTTTGAGATACCTGCCCATATTATGCACCTCAGCTGCTGAGAAGGCACTGAAAACTCATTCCCAAGCACCTCTTGTAGTTGCATTTTCAGAAAGAACTGTGAAGGACTCTAAAAAACCGGGAAGATGGTCATGCTCCTTCATTAGCCACCCATGTGGAGTAACTCAAAGTTCTGTTGATGCTTCAGTACTGTGAAGGCTATGGGGAACAAATATCCCACAGAGGTTTCTTCTCTGTCCCTCTGCCTACAGCATCCCAGCAATGTGT
The DNA here is from genome assembly GCA_013396695.1 of Sakesphorus luctuosus. Taxonomy (NCBI): domain Eukaryota; kingdom Metazoa; phylum Chordata; class Aves; order Passeriformes; family Thamnophilidae; genus Sakesphorus; species Sakesphorus luctuosus. The sequence goes on along the minus strand of VWZD01007617.1, from coordinate 80,084 downwards.
CAACGACATAGGGCTGCAGCAGGAGATGGAGCTCCCTCTCACCTTCTGCTGGGCTGCCCCTGAGCTGGAGGGCCATTTTGCCATTAAGGCATCTCCTCTGATTCTGCTGATTTGAGGCAAACATGCAGTTGGATTTTTATTAAGGATTTTTCAGGCAAAGTAGGAAATGCTAATCTTAACTGAGAGTCATATCATATATATGCAAATTGTTTGCTCTACTTTCTCCATCTGTTTTCTTCCCAGGTTTTTCTCTTCACTATGCTTTACTGGAGATTAACTTACAGTATATTGCACCAAATTTGGAATGTGTGGGAAACATATGCTGCAATCTCAGGGCCAGACTCGAATATTGGGTTGCACAGGAATAGGAATATTCACAGCAGTGCTAAGGACTGAAAAACCCACTGGGACAGGAAATTCAGAGACACCATGGTAAGGAGAGGCTGAAGCAGAGCTGTTCCAGTTACAGTAGCAGGTGGGAAGGAAAGATTTCAAAACAGTTTTAATTCAGGCAAGAGGAGATGGCTGAACATGACAGAATGAAACTACACATTCCCCTTATTTTAATATGTAATTCCCTTGTTAGTGTGTTGCAAGTCAAGCAAGATAGAAAGTTATCAATGATGTAGGGTGGTCTGGTTTTCTTGAAATCAAACCTGTCCTGGCTTACTTGAAAAATCATGCATTCACCTTTTATGCCTGCACATCTAGGTAGAATATGAGATTTGTTAGCAAGAAAGGACAACAGAAAGCATGCCACTTTTCTGAAAGCAAATTATGCAAACACCTCATTATCCTCAACATATAAATCAACAAATATCTCTAGAGAAAATTAATTGATTCGTGATGGAAACAATAACTGTCATTTATCAGCAAGACACATTCTTTGTGTTGTCTTTTGATTCAGTAAATCCAACATCTAGGAAACTAGCTATTCCATTCATGGTTATTGCCAACTAACAAGTGTTTTCTTGCAATTACAGTAGAAATGGAAGCAAAAATTAACTGAAATAAGATGAACTGAACTATTCTGACCTAAAGCACAGAAAGCAAGAAATGTCTCTCACCAGTATTGTCACACGACTAGCCTGCATAGTACTCATCAGTACTATAATCTAGGTTATGGCACAATATATGGCCCACAGCATCATTAGTGTCTTCTGTGGCATGTTAATATGAGACTGCATAAAAGGTAATTGCTAATGGATGTGGAAAATAGCACAGAAGGATGTATTTTATGCTATTCTATGTACACCAGGTACACTGAAACTCCATAATTTCATTTTGACTGGATTTTTTTGATTAGCAGTAGATTCAAACAATAACATTCTCAAGTTTTGAGAGAGGATACAGCAGAAAGGTCTGAACAGTATTTCACTCACTTCAAAAGTGAATACTTCAGCGTAACTGCTCAACTTATTTTGATACAGTTTTATTTTGCTTTCTACCTACAGAACACAGGGACTGAATTTCATCTCAAAACCAGCAGAATAATTTCCAAAACACGAGCACTAGCGAAGACCATGAGTTTAAACATGCCTCCTCTGTCTGTGCTAAAATACCAACAGATCAGTAAGTGCTGATTCCTTGAATTTGAAAATGTTAACACTTATGACCACCCAAAAACCCTTCAGTTCTGTACCGCATAGGCATTTCAACTTCAATGCCTTTGTAGCATGCTGACACAAGAAACATGAGCTAATACAATCCCCTATCTGTGGGAGAAAACTAAAACAACAGGGAGGACAACAGCTCCAGTGTGAGCCACGGACCTTACTGTCAAAGTCTTCCAGTGGAGGAGGCCCATAGGATACCTGAATTTATTTTACAGGTTAAAATACATCTTTTCATATCTGGAGGACAAAGTGGACTTTTTGTTGTTGTTGTTATGAGCTCATTTTACAAATGAAGCATAGCTGACTATTACGTGAAAGCAACACACCAACACAGAACTACTGTGGAGCAAAACAGAAGTAGTTTCAGGCAGACGCCACACATCTCCCTTCTGCGCAGTTACCGCAGCTGCAACAACAAGGCTCCAGCACGTCACAAAGGCCATTCTGTTCATGTGGGTGAAGAAATCCACCTATGTCTTCAGCTTTTTGGGGTCTGTCCTGTTACTCCATAAAGAAAAGTTTTGTTTGATTTCTGACAGGACACACAGGCCTTTGTATAGAATGAGGAATTACATACAGAATTCCCCATGTGTTTTTGTAATTTGAAATAAAACAAATAAACACAATTTTTATTCAGTAGACATGAACATCTGGAAGATGACATAAACATGACTTCAACTTTCATGTCAAAGCGCTAGACTGAAATCCAATATTGTTGAACAATTTGTGGTGGAAGTGCCAGAAACTTGAACACCATGGAATAAAATTGTGATGGATACAAGGTTTCTGCTGCAGCTGAGGGAAGAAGCAATGTTTTAGGGCTTTACTAAATGCCTGATGAACACTGTGGTAATTACAGAACCAGCTTGGGCCTAAATGTGTGATACTAAAGATAAAAATTAAGAAGATCCTGCTCCTGTAGGAGGACTGGGAACTGAATTTCTAGCCTTGCCCTGCTCTGCTTTTACCATTTATTATGCTGTCCCTCATCATCATGCTTGAAAACACCTTTACTGAAGCTGTAAAGGTACAGATACACTCATCCTTCCCTCTGCCTACATGGGTGAGCAGAATGGAGCAGCCATCAAGGAAGCTCTTGCCACCAGACAGCAACCTTGTCCCATCACGGAATAGAAACGAGTAAGGCCACACTGGGAGTGTGAGTAATAATGAGTAAAGCCATACTGGAAATCCGGTTCAGGGAGGATGAGAAAGTCCCATCACCATCAAACTAAGCCCTCACATCTTGCAAGGAAACTCCTGAGAAGCAAGTCCTGTCTCTGTTAAAAGTCAGGGAGAGAGGGAGCAGAAAGACCAAAATGCTTCCTCTTCATAATACTCAGCTCCCAGGCTTAATTATACAGGATCAACAACCCTAACCATAACTACTGGCAGCCTCTCTATGTACAAGAGTCAACCTCAAAAATGTGGCTTTAGCACTCACACAATTTTCACAGACAAAAATCAGTTTAATTAGATAGTTTGTAATTTCTTTTGAAAGCAAAATTGAAAATACCTGTATACTCTTAAAACTAGTCAAACCGCTATCCTTTTTTATTTAAACATCACTATTAACTTGTCCCAGTTTGAAGTTTCCCACTCCCAGTTGTAACACTAATTAAACCTTTTGGGGAAGTTGTGTGCTCATTCTTATGCATTGCTATTAATAATTTTTTATTGCACTTACTTGGGATCCAACACCATTCCACTGAATCCAGTCAGAAGGATTTTACTTGGATTTTGTCTGGCTTGTTTTATTCTTAGCAGATGGTGCAAACCCATGTGTTGATGAATACATGCCACAGGAGAGCATCTGATACAATACAGCCAGCCCCAAACTATAGTGATGTCTATGGTGAGGACTTCAGTGCCTGCCACCACGTAGGACCATGCTTCTTGCCATGGTGTGTTACCTCAGAGGGGCTTTCAAACCTATACTACTGGTCCCTAAGATGGTTTTGAGAAGGTACTTTAGGCATCTCTATACAATAGTGTGAGAATCCTCATAGTTGGTGGGGTTTTTTCAAATTAATTTTTACTGTAACCCAAGTGGACTAAAGGTGACACAATTTTGATAAATATACATGAATGTATTTTTGCATATGCAAGTCAACAAATAATTTTCATTAAATATGATTCAACAGCCATGCAGGTAACAACTTTCCCAAAGCATCTTTTTCTCCCTGCATTATTAGTGAGACTCCTGGTGGCCTCCCTGCTTCTGATTTTGTTTGAAACACATCCCCTGATAAACTAAAAAAGTACATATAAAGAGTTTAGATCTATTTATAGCAAAACCTATGTGACTGAAAACATTGCAGTTTTCTTGTGGTGGGTACATGCATTGCTTATGAACTGCAACTGGAAAACTGTTGCCTTCCTCTTTAGCGATTCTAGTCAGCATTCCCAAGGCAAGATAGAGAGAGCCAAGGAAAGAAACAGACATAAGGACAAAACACAAACAAACTGAAAATTTACCAATCACTTATATTCAGAAACTGGAGGGTGGTGGGGTGGGAGCGTTGGGTACATGAAAAGTTCATCTTAAACTGCATTTCAAACTGCTGGAAATGGGCATACAAAGTGGATTAACACAAACACTTTGGGTAAGGGGTTTGTGCAAGCCCCTGAGAACAGGCATAATGTCTCATAATTACTGGATACACTGTTGTCACATTAAAAAGGAGCCTTTCCTCAAAACATTTAAAAGTCTACTGCCCATCAATTCTTGCAACTGGGCATTGAGTGCAACTGGCAACAGATACAGGAATACTGCAAGCAAAGCTCACTTCTGGATGCTGATCTGCAAATCCCACATGAACTAGTTTCATAGCTGTGCTTTATTTGAAGTGAAAATAAATGAGGTACAGCAAGAGCAGGGGCTTAAATCTTGTTCTTAATAGATTATAATCCCCATTCCTCTTATGCCTTCCTACAAACAAACAACCCTCAGGTCATTTTAAAGCCCTACTGGCTGGAAATGTGATAGAAAATGAATGAAAACTCTGAAAGACACTGATTCAGCTCTGATTTCTGCTGCCCACAATTACGTGGTTCAAGGTCTTTTCAACAACACCAGAAGAAAAAACAAGGAATGGTGAAAGGCAAAGATAATGTCTTCAGCTTTGCCTCCATTCTGTCTTAGGTTCTAACCACGGGAGAAGATTTTCAGAAGAGATACCATGTCAGGCGCAGCTGTGTGAGGTTGGCAGGTGGGGAATAAAGTATATTTTGTAGTTTTCAGCAAAGAACTGAAACCCCAAGAGAAGTGTACACCAAAATAAAAAGAGAAAAGAAGCCCCTTTTATTACAAATCCCAAAACTATTTATTCATCATGGACAGTCACAGATGTAGTATTTGTCCCCAGGTGAGACCTTCTAAGTCTATAAATATTTTTAGCTAAAATCACTTCCCTGAATGCTCAGCTTTTCCTATCATCATTCTGTGGACAACAAAATTACACACTCATAGACGTCCTGGGACAACACAGACAGCGTATTTTCAAGAAAAAAAAGACAGCTGACACCTGGACTCTGCACAGTCACACTCAGATATGAGCTATTCTCTGAAGTAACCGAGCCACAGTGAAAAAAGGGGCCTTTCCTTAATTTGAAACTTAAGTAAAAGAATAGAATCTATAACAGCCTCTTCATCCTTGTTCTGTACCATACCTTGAGAAAATAATTAAGGGAAAAGTAAGGGCTACAGGTTGTGCAGCCAGCTCATGAGGTCAGAAAAATGTACTACTTCATTTTTTAAAAAATGGGTATTTTAAAATCAATATACTTAAACCAGCACATCCTTCATTGAAACAGCTGTAGGGAGACACTAGTGGTGAGGAGATATAGAATTAACTGAAACTCGAGCCTGATTCACTCTGACTCTTCTCCTCCTCCATTACAACTTCTAAATCAAGTCAAGAAGCTTGTGTAACAGGAAGTTTGTATCCACTTACCCTTATCTCCTTTCTCCACTAGTGTGACTTTAAAACACTTAGCCCCTAATTTATAGGGTAATAGTAATAAAGACACATAGAAGAACTGTCCCCTGAGGAGAAATGGAAAGGAGGGGCAGAGGGTCAACATCTTTTCTGCTTTCCAGACACTGGATAGACTAGTAAATCTGAGTTTGGTCCAAAAAGAGCCACGCAAGATATTACTTGTGTTTCCATGTTGTTGGTTTGGTAGTAGAAACATTTTTACCATGAATTCAACATAAATGCTTTTACCAATTAGTTTGGGAATACAGACGAGGAGAGAGATTCCTACTTAAGTGTTCTGTGTTACCATATACACCAAACCTCCCAGGAATCCCAGCAAACTTAGTATTTCTCACTCGCTGAATAACTTTCTTCTCTTTGATGTCCTTGTCTGAGAGACAAACTTTGGTAAAAGAGGAAACAAACAAATAAATCTTCGAAACTCTAATGAGAAGAGGGGATTGTATATTTCCTAAAACATATCAAATTGGAGTGCCAGCGTGCTGAGGAGACAGTTGCAAAGCTTCCATGAAGCTGGCAGGTGGAAAGACAACACAACTCACACCAAGCTCTACCTTCTGTGGAGGTCCATATCAGAAATCTCTGTTAAAAGCAGGTTATGAGAAAAACAGGTATAAATTAGCCTAAGTACTTTGTACCATTGCCTGTATGCAAAGCTAATGCACAGCACTGGGTTCTGGAATTTGCAACCAAGTCAGAACATTAACAGGGGAACTTTTGATTTATCTGAATGCATTGTCAAGCTCATTATGGCGCTTAGCTTCCAGTACAAACTATTTTATCGGTAGCTGTCAGGGACCTCTTCTAAGACAGATCCATCAGACCATGCAATGCCACTGCCAAAAGGTTGCAACTCCTCGGTAGGAGATGCCAGCTATACTTGTAATTTACACAGGAAGCTTAACCGTGAGCCTTATAAACACACAGCCTAAAGAGAACAGTACCTGCGCTCTAATAGCAACAAACTGCACCATCACAAAAGGGCTCCTAAGATCCCCTCGAGATACCCACGAAACTTTGTCCCGGCGTCAGTATATGCATTTTCCCTTCCTCAGCGAGGTACTGGGAGCGCAGAGCTGGCTGTACCCAGCTGTGGGACAGGGGCTGTCTGCTGCGGTCCCGGCCGGAGCAGCCGCGGTGGGTGCCCGCCGGTGTCCGAGCGCCGCCCGGGGCTCCCGCCGGGGCTGCCGAGGCGCGGCCAAGGCGAGCGCCCAGGTGGCCGCTCCCTCCCTCCTGCGCGCAACTCGCGGGGGACTTTTCTGCCACTTATTCGACTTATTAAAAACCAAAACCTAAACAAAATCCTAATTAACAAAGATCAAGAAAGAGCGTAGTATACACCGTAAGGCCGGTTACCACTTTAATCTCGCAGCTACTCAGACAAGGGGATAAACCCGGCGAGGATTAACCAGGTCAACTATATACAGCCCTGAGAGCAGCTCAGGCTACGCTCCCGCAAAGAAGCGAGGCGAGGGCGGCGGGGACACCCCCCAGCACCCACCGCTCGTCCCCAGCACAAGGAAGCCCCCGGGGGGCCGAGCACGCCGCCTCTCTCCCCGCCCGCCCCCGGACTCACCCAGCGTCTCCGCCCGCAGCCAGAGCGGGGCCGAGGCTCCGAGCAGCAGCGAGAGCAGCAGCGAGGGGGCGGCCCGCGTCCCCCCGGCGGGGCCCATGGCTCCGGCTCTCGGCGGGGCGGGCGAGGCACAACTTCCCCACTTCCCTCCTGCTCCTTTCTCTTCCTCTCTTCTTCCTCCTCCTCCTCCTCGCTGGGGCGGCTCCGGGGCCAGCCCACCCTCCCGCGGAGGGGGGCGGTCACCTCCCGGCATCCTTGCCCCCGCAGGTGTTTCTGCGGAGGCGGAGAAGGGGCTGAGCGGGGCTGCCTCTGGCTCCGCGCCCCGCCGGTGGCCGGGCTGCAGCGCTGCTGCCTCCCGCCTCCCCGGCCTGGGGCTGGGGGTGGAGAGAGGAAACGGGAGAAGGGGAAGCGCCACTATTCCCATTGGGCTGCCGCGCGGGGTATCTCCTCCTCCTGCCGTGGACCGAGGGGCTGGCGCGGCCCCGCCGCCCCCTCCCCTCCCCGAGTGCTATTTCTCCCACCCGCCGGCGCTCTGGGGTGCTGCACCGCGGTCGTGGGGCTCCCCACGGCTGGGGGAGTCCACTAAAACCGTGCAGCCTCCAACATCGCCTGCGAGCCCCCGAAGTTGGCAGGCCGTGTACATGCTTACTTATATATACGCACACTCATAAATGCATGTATGTTTTTAAGGGAACAGGATGATTTTGCCGTTTGCAGGCTAATTCCCGGGCTTAGCTCCCGCTGCCACAGCGAGAAGAGTCGCGGGGGTGACAGCGCGGGAGGGGAACACGAGTGGAGCTGGTGGGCAGCGGAGCCGGGCGGGGCAAGTGGGAGTGTCCGGCCCCTTCAGCACATCTGAGGTCGTTATGGGGCTCCTGTAATCCGCTCCTGTGAGGGTACGTCCATACAGGATTGCAAACTGGACGGTTAACCTGTGCAAGCTTTTTGCCTTACCATTATGGACTGAATTAGTCACAGGGATTTTTGATGTGTCCTTCTTTCTGTCTGTGTGGGATGATCTTGGCTCTGGAGAAGACCTGTGGCACAGGGAGGGATGCAGGTGCATGGTGGGTAAATAGTACCAGCAACTTCAGGAGACCCACATATTAAGCAAGCCCCAGCAGCTGGCCTTTTCAAAGTATTCTGGAGAATTGAAGGTAGCCTGTCTGACTCTATACAGTCTTTTTGAGGATGGGTTGCTGTGAGGCAGGTGGATTCACGCTGCTGACAGGTCAGAAATACTGTGCTACTATTCTAAAATGAAGTACAGAATTAACTTGTATGTCATAAAGATAAAATTGTTAGATTTGATGTTAGAAAAAGTCAAGTTTAGTAAACCTTTATTCTAATTGAGATCTTGTTTTGTAAGTGTTAATGTCTGTTTTTTAACTTTTCAGACACCATATGTGATCAGGCATATTTTTTACCACATATCCAGTACTTTATATTCTTGATATGTGTATTTAACGCATGTTGTTAGTATCTGAGACTTACCCTTCTTTGCAAAGAAGAGTTTGAAATCTAGACTAAAACATTAGACACGGTGTAAAGCAGAAGGAGTGTTCATTGGTGCAGCAGTTTGGTGGTCAGACTAAGCCTCACTGCATTTTGCCACTGAACTCCAGCATCCTTCTGGTTGAAGGAGATTAAGATGGATCACTGGCTTCAAGACTCTGAAGACTGAGAGGGTTTTAAAGATGAGTGTGTCCATGTGAACAAAAGTGGCTTGTACTTGTACTTGTCTCTAGAATTGTCAGGAAAAAATCCATACAAATGAGTGTGATTATGAAAAGGAAGAGGCCAGAAAGTCAAATTCTGCGACAGCCTCAAGACTGGATTTAAAACCCCCACAGAACTGGTGAAAATATTGTAGTCACAGAAAATAGTTTTTTCCAATAGCAAATACTGGTTGAAAACCTACAAATTAGACTCAACATAAATGAAAACCTGAGGTAGAGAATTGAATAGGACAATATATACATTGAAAAGCATGTATCATCTTTGAAAGACTTGCAGTTATTGAAAAGCAGTATAAGAACACAAGAGTGAATTGTTTTGTGTCAGTCTCAGCAGGCAATCCAAACCAGTCAGTCATACACGGATTGGTACTGGGAATTGTTCTGATTTGTATTCCATCAACTAAGAACTAGAATATATTCTCTAAAAATAAAGCCAGGTTCTAGTTGTATTTGTTAAGAGTTATGATACATACTGAGAGAATGGTCCTGCAGGTCAGTTCCAAGTAACCTTAGTGAAGCAGTGCTGCAATAAGTTGGTTTTGGTGAGCTTGGGCAATTTAATGTGCAAAACATTAGATTTGTCATGGAGCTTGCAGATAATGTCACTAGTGCCGAGCTCTCCACAGAAGCTGGGTGGCTGGTAATCAGTAGAGGCAAGCTAGCAGCCTTGGAAGGTCAAAATGGCTTTTGCCTGCCACACACCTTTAGGAGGCTCAAAGTGAGGAGGAAGGTAGGCTGGCAGATACTATGAAAGGAAGCTTTCTCCTTGTGAGCACTGGAGGCTTGGCAGTGACCTCTGGGACAGATAGATAGAGAATAATTTCATTCACTGTTGTGTTTATTTCAATGATTTGTAGTAAAATGATAAGTCGTGCCCTTGAGACTGGGGCTATAAAATGTCTGGGAGTGGTGTTTGTTTTCCATTCGTGCTTGGTACGGGAGAGCACTGGTGCAAGGTAGGGCATGTAGGCTGCCTTTTCAAACTTCTCACCACCCAGGGCTCAGCAGGAGCTGGTCAGTTGTCCAAGGCCACATGTTTCATAGTGCAAATGGATATAATGCTGCCATGGAAACTCTGCACCCCTTGCAGGTATTGGAAGCACAGCTTTCCTATTGACTTTGATAGGATGATAATAATAACCCAATCAGTTCAGTACCTTCTGTATTATTTATTTTGCTATTAAATTCACATTACCATACCATCTCCCTGTCAGTTTTCAATATGCTGTAGGCAAAGAACGTACTGTCAGGTTCCAGGATTAAATAATCATTAAGACAAATGAAGTAGTCTGTAGCTCTAAAAGCTGTTATTCGAAGACTTGTGTAACCCCTGTCACCTTGCTACACTGGTTCATGTGTACTTTTCTAAATTTCCCTTTGTAAGGAGGAAAGCTAAAACTAGCTTTTAAATAACTACAGTTTTTTAAAGGCAAAGGCTTCAAGTCAAGGGAAAACATTAGTTCAGAAAAAGGCATACTTTGAGCCTGACTAATAAGTTGTCACACAATGGGAGCTTCACAACAGAATAATTCCCTGACAGCTTAATGTAGCTGATTTTGGTCAGTAACACTGACTTAATTTGAAAGAGACATAATTCACCCAAGGACATGGATGGACTACTATTTAGTAAGAACATGTGTCCTTCCTTTGTAACTACAGCCATGCCACCCTGACACCTGATCCTGTCAGTTCTCAGAAGTTAAGAAGGGTCAGGCCCAGTTAGTACTTGAATGAGAGACCTCCTGGGAATACCGAGGACTGTAGGTTCTAGTCCTGAGGACTTCACTGTCACCGTCCAAGCTCCCTCGGCCATGGCAGATGAACCTTAGGAGTTAAACGGTGGGGCCAGTTCTGTGCATGCTGAGCCTCACCTAAAAAATCCACTGCGCAGGCTCAGACACACCCATGTGGGTAGAGCTCTTCCCAAAAAATTCTTCATTCGTGAAGCTTAGCCATGATGATGGTGCCCTTCCTTTACAAGCAGTTTTCCAAGTATATGAGTTAAGGAGTATTTTGTGTTCAATGCAAATGGGATTAACTGAGTCACCTACAACTAGGTAATGTGTGTCATCTAGTATTCATTATATGGATACCTTTACCATGCAGTCACCTGCACATGAGAAATTCAGTTTTTACATCACAGATCTCTGGTCTCAGGATGAACAGCAAGAGAGGACAAAATCAGCTCAGAATCCTTTAGAAGATGGTTAATCAGTATGGTGGGGACATATCCAGGTTTCATTTATGGACTTATACAGTCTCTAGCTTCACGGATTTACCTTCTTAACCTATACTTTTTATATACTGTTGCATAGTTCTACATAACAAGCACTGAAAGAGGTGTTTCTAAGAAGACCTAAATAATCTGATGAGTCCTTGCATGCCTTGTGTGTTGATAAACTGGTAGTGTGTCTGCAACAAGGAGCAGGGGATGAAGAAAAAACACACTGAAGAGTTCACCTAAACTTATCTTGTAAGCTTGGCACTGTACACATTGTTTCTTTCAGAAGCATCTTGTTCTGTGCATGTTCTAGGAAAAAAAAAACAGAAGCCAAAATCATAATATATACAAAGATGTTTAAGTTTCATCTTATTGGAGCAGCCTTGGTTTTGTATGGCTAACAGGAAAGTTCCTGTTCTTAGTAAGTGGAAAGCATTTTCTTAGCTGACGTTATAAAAGAAGGAGGAGGAATGGAAAGCACAATGAGATGGAGAGGACCAGAGGTTACAAATTGCAAAGCGCAAGAGCAATTCTAGACATTGAGAGGTACGTTAATCTCTTGGTTAGCTCAAGGATAGCTTGCAGTTTGAGAGGCCTTTTAGCGCTCTTTATACATAGGCTAGGTTTTGCATTTTCATTGGGGCAAAATAAATGGTATAATGGATTTCCAGGATAAAGCTGGGAACAAAGGGCTCTGGTTGCTGATCTCTGTGTATTCAGGTACAGTGTTCTGCCAGAAGTGTATGTAGTGGTTGTATAAAAAAAAATCAGAAAATAAAACATATATTAAGTAAAAGCCTGATATGTGTCTAGATTTAACATTTGTACATAATGTGCAAGGACTCCTGTTAACAATGGTTAGGCTACAGCAAAATCAGAGGTGCTACTAGGCTGTGGCATGGCTTAGAAAGTTTAGCAAGTTCCTTGAGACACATACAAATTATTCTGTATATGCGGAGTATTTAATGGACACACTGCACTGTGCTGTGTTTTTATGATTAGAAGGCTAAGGCCATGCCCATGAAGCAGCAAAGACATTTCAGCCTGTATAACACTACCCTCTTTTAAGACCTGCATGCCATTAAACCAGTGGGAGACGGACTGCCCTTCAGGACTCTTCTGGATATTCATCTAACTGCTGTTGCCAAAATGGTAGTATACCTTGTAGTAAACTGTGGGACTGAGCTCTTCTTCTCAGAGCAAGCCCTGGTTCTGGTGAAGTTCATATTATCAACTTCCATCCTTGCCTACTGTAAGCATTTGTTTCCAGGTGTGAAAATGCACAGGAGTGAAGAAGTTAGTAAAATAACATTTCCACTTTTTAAGTAGTTCTGAGCAAGTACCTAAGAGGATACCCTGATTGAGTGTTTCATTAGTACTTTAAGGCAAACATGAGGTAAGAATCAGACAGAAAAAAAATATCCTGATAGAAGAAACAATTTAACTTGCACTAGCATAGGTTACTGCCCGCACCCACATGGATGAGTTGTATCCAAATAGTGGCATTATGCAATTACACTGGTAGCAAAAATCCCTAGCAGGAAGAGACTATAAATATTCTTAGACCCATAGGTCTTGTCTGAGTGGAAGTGATAGCAGGGCTCTTACTAGCACTGGCAGGGAATGCCTATGGGATAATTGGATGCTAAGAGATAGTGAGCCTCATTCACTACAATAGCAACAGTTGGTGTAACTCTAATGAGAATCATATAGGGATGAATGTGCACTTTTCATCACTTCAATTGCTGTAACCTATCCAGTCATGTCACCTATTATGATGTAATGATGAGATCAAGTTGAAGACTAATTATTTGTCCCATGCCACATGTTTTGCTGTTCCTCACAGCTACTTGGTAGTCTTAGATCATGATTTTTCTTAGTTTCAACCCAAAAGAAATAAAGTTGCTAATCATCTGGATTTTGAAGGTAATCAACCAAACATGCTATGCTGCTGTCAAGAAATATGGGGCAGAATGTTCCTTTTCATTTAAACATATTGTTTTAGTGTTGCCTTGAAAAATATTATGATCAAGAGATTCACGACATTCTTTGTCCAAATAGTCTATTATTTTATAACTTAGTTGTCAGAATCCTTGATCAGTTTGTCAGTGACAAAGCTCTCATTGGTTTTTATAAGTGTTTTAAAGAGATTTTCTCTTTCTGTAAGGTATTTGTCCTCATACTTTTGAAAAATATCAAATTTTGTCCCTTATTATATAGGTAGTGTGTAATTTTTAACTGTAGCATGTTTGGGATTTTCAAGAGGGAGTTCACAGTTAATTTGCATAGTCTGCATTTTTTTCCTTGAGAAGCAAATAGTCTTAATCATTTACTTATGTTTATGAGGCGGCATCCAAATAACAGCAAAGAAATAACTTGTGCAAAATATGAAGCAATCCCCAGGTTACTTGCAGGAATAACCAATTATCTTTAAATTATGACTAAAATAAAGACAGAAATCAATCTAATTATATTCTGCTTCCCAAAGGTGTGGGGTAATGAAAGGTGAATGCAAGTAAGCAGACTTTGACCATTTCTGATAGAGAGACTGTGGCACTTTTGTATGCTGGAGAGGGCAGTTTACATGCTGTTTTATTGGTCACTATAGCCCTGGATATAAGTAAGGCCTTAGAAGCTGAAAGCAAATACAAGTATGAGCTCAGTGACTGCTTGATTTAACATAAATCATCCAGTTTATACCAGATCTAGCTCTTCTTCCTAATTTCACATGTTTGTGTCACGTTGCAGGTTTTTTGCAGGGTGTGATATGGACTCAGTCTTAAAGCCCCAGGAGTTGAAAAGTAAGACCAGAGATGGCCTTCTTTGCCTTCAGTGGATATCTTTCAAGATAGAGGGATGGGAATCATGCTTATTAATTTAGCAATTCGTCATGTGTGGAGCTATTCTCCCTCCCTGCTCCTTGTGCTCTGTTCAGGCCCTGTGGAAGTCTGCACTTCTCACGAGCTTCACAGAAGTAAGCCAGTTATGCATAGCGGAAACATAACCTATAAATCTGCAATAATCATTATGTATGGAGAAAAAGCTTCTTGTGCAGCTTTTCTACATAGCATTGGGCCATCACACCACTGAATCATAAGGTCAAATTCTTGTAATTCATAGCTATCACAACTGTGGATTACAACTGTATATATAGTTTAAGGGTTCACTGTCAATTGCTTTAAAGGCCAGGCTAATTGTTAAATGTAAAAATCTGATCAAATGTCTTCTGTTTTTGTAAAGACATTTTTGCCTTTTTGAAAATGATTTCAAAAAAGTGTGGGCTTGAGTGAATATTTTTGTCATATTTTAATGTATTATTGTGACTGTTTATGAAATATAAAAAATTAGAGCCTGCCTTAGATTCCTTGTCAAAGGCAACTACAGAAAGTAAATATGGCATTTTGGTAAACACTCAAAACAATTTTAAACTTTCATTCCTCATGAGATAATAAATTATCAATAATCAAAATTTTTATCACTGAAAGTTAGGTTTATGTGGACAGTATAATTTCTTAAATATTCCTTCCCAAATCAAGAACTTTTGGCATCCTTCTGTATACTTCTTTCACAAAAGATACTATATTCTTAGTTATGCTAGACATACGTGCTGGTCATTGTTCTTGTTCCTGATGTTCAGAAATGGTCCTAAAGGCCTTTTTCAAAATGTGATGTATGTAGTTAAGCCCAAGTGAGGTCTGCATCCTAGACATAAATTCAGCCTGTATTTTAATTGTATGCTCTATATCCAGTACGGCATTTGTTCACCAAAATCAGATGTTCTTTTCCCTCTTTCCCTTGAGCATGATGGTGGGTTTGGTGCAGGATAGTGAGGTTGGGCTATTTGCCTATGTGGATTCAGCCCAGAAATTCATCTCCTCCAGGCTGCTCGCCTGTAGAGATGACAGATATTAGGGCCAGGCATTCACCGTGGGTGCAGCATTTCTGCCTAATCTAAATTTCTAGCTCCTGCTGCCTGGGCATGTGGAGTTCCCACTCTAAAGGCTCTACAGTAGATGTGTTATATCTGTTTCATACACATTTGTCCGCAGCAGCTTAAAAGGCTTGAGTGAACCCTTCATGGCTTCATCTGAAGACATTCCTCCAGTGGATGAACAGCACTGAGCATCTAGGAATCAGAAAACCTTCAGCTGACATGACCAAGCCTGGCAGAGAACATCTGCTTGTGGCCAGAGTTCCTGTAACAATCCTCACTACCTAGCCACAGTTCCTCATGTGTCAAGAGAAACAGGCAGCCTCACTGAAGAGATACCTTGGGACAGCTTGGCTGGGCTTAGTTCAGCACAAAAGGATGCAGGATGACATCCAGAATCCCAAACATCAAGCATAGTTTAGGTACAGCTAACCACAACTAAGACTGTGTTTTCGGATGGTCCAACCATGGTAAAACTAACCCTAGTAATAATTACCAGATCTAGTCTTGCAGTGGAAACATATACCCTTTTTCTCAAAAAAAGACCTAAGTCCCTCTAGTCTCTGACTTTCTCATGCAGCACCCTGCCTATCTGGGAATTATGAAGACTCAACACCTCTTCAGGGGTCACCATAATCTTTTAGTCTACTTTTAGACTACTGCTGTCTACATTTGAAAACAGTACTATTTAGACATTTATAGGTATTTGACCAACTGTTTGAATAAAGATGAGCATGCTATATTACTCAATCATCAGGATTCATGTTAGCATTGTTGAACTATCTTCTAGCTGACTTTGTAGCTTTTACTTAGAAAAGACAGAGATCCTGTGGATTTTGATTAATTCTCATGATATTATCTGATTCTTCTCCCACACTGCCATCAATATGCCCTCACTACTACGGATCTAGAGAGGCAAATCCTATCCTCTAAATGAGCAGGATCAGGAAGCCTGGCTGCTCTTCAGCCTCCTCTCAGTTACAAACCACTGTTGGAGCACATGAAGGTAATTTCACATTGGTTTCTACTGGTTGCAGTCTCTGTATTTGGTGGACCATGAACCTTCACTTACTTCCTTGTATCTTAAACCCAGTATTTTCTCTTAAGGTTCCTTGTTCTATGGTAGTGTCCAAGGACTCTTTTGTTGTTATTTTGATCTGTGGAATTACATTAATGAAATACAATAGCAAACTCTGAAGTAAAGGAAACAAAACCAGCATGACAGAGGTACCACAGTCAGAAAATAATAACATTTGCAGACAGACATTGTACCAAGTGAAGGTAAGCTTGTTGCTACACAAAGGAAATATTTGTAGCTGTTTTGTTTTACTAGTCTTATAAAAATACACTTACAGATAATTTCTCATATGTAGTGATATTTATCTGAAAAAGTTAAGTGAAAAAGCAGTAAAATATTTTGATTGGCATGCAGACATTGAAGTATATGTATCTGGGCACTCTTTGTACATCTGGATACTCCACTGAAGGAGACATTACTGCTTAGTAGTCCTGCTTTTGCAGAGTCTCTTCCTTCAGATTAGTTCTTGGGCCTTGAAGTGACCAGAGGAGCCCGTGCTGACAGCAGTGCCAAGTGCTCCTTTGGGCCCATCCTTTATAGATTCTGATGCTATAATAGTTCAAGATATTGCTGTATCCATAGCTCTTTACTCTGCTCAACTGCAGTTCTCACAGCAATAGAGGAAAGCTTGTCTGTGTACATCAACTCTTCAGCCTTCACTTAAATTGCTGTTAGGATGGACATCTAGCAGTACACTGGACTGTGAACACAAATGCCCAGGAAAATTGAAGGATATGGTCTTTACTGTAGTTGCTCCTGTGGATTACTGCCAAGGGCACATGAACTTTTTTCTACAGAATAGTCTTTCTCTGGCATGTAATTTAGTACAAATCCCAAACTTCACTGGAAAATAAATAAAATACCCCTCCAAACAATCTCCCCAAACAAATCAGAAGAATCTTCTCAGAAACAATTAGGGTAGTTATTATTTTAAAGTAATTAATTCTCTTACATCCAGTTTGATATAGAGACTTTCTGATGTATCCCTTTCTTCTTTAAGCACCACCAAGTCCTTTCAGCCTTAGAAGAGGCATATGTATGCTTGTGTTTGTGCATGTAAACTGGAAAAATAATGTACTTTTCATAAACCAATTTATTATCTTTAATCTTGGGAGCATAAACATATGAAGCAGTGTGACATCCCTTGTTTAATGTTTCTCCTATGTTAGCCTGCTTTACCTTGAGGTAGTGTTTGTCATTACAGCTTAAGCATGTCATTGTTTTGCAAGTCTTTTGGGAGTCCAGATGTGCTCACAATTAAAGGCCAACTCTTACTATTTGTGTTATCATAATGCAGAGAGAGGTCAGAGCTCTGTTGTGCAAGATCACATTTAAACATGTCATGAGCAGCAGACCCCACTCCCCAGGCTTCTGTATATTACGGGACAATGATGTATCAGACCTAAATTTAGTAAACAATAGCAGCTGTTAGAGTGAAGGTTCAAACCATCTGGGTCTAAGGGTTCCTTTCTTGGCCTTACTTCCCCTCTTCCTTGTGCTCACCTGATATTGTATTGAGCTAATTCAGTTTGCTGAGCTAGCAGAACATTTGCTTGACAACAAGGTGAAAGGCTTTCTGCTATGTTGGGGATCTGAATTTGCCCAGTAGAGGATCAAAATAGCACAAGACCTGGTGCAAGTGGGAGTGACCATGCTGCTAGGGTAGGACAGGGAAACTGAGGTCTGGGAACATGGTGGGAAATACAAAGGGTAATGTCTTTCACGGAGTGGTAAACCCTCTCAGCATCAGTGTGTACCCTCACTTGCAGTGTGCAGGTGTAACTCTGTGTACCTGCCCCCTCCTTGTTCTGACATCAGCCTGACTTCTCAGTGAAGAAAATTTTCTCAGGAAGGAAACTGCCCTCAGCTGGAAGGAAATTTCCTCAGCAAAATAAAATAAAAATCTCATTCAACACCTTGCAGTGAGTCTGACAGCATGCCCTAGGGGCAGCAGACATGGCTGTGGGCAGGTAATACTTAGGTTGTTTAAAGCCTTGTAATGAATTTAAAATCAACACATCTAAATTCAAATGGCTGCTGCTGCAGTCAGTGGAGAGGGCAAGCTCAGTTCAATGGCCTTTTGAGGTGCTGGGATATCCCTCTGGCTCTCAGCTACTAGTCCAGAAGGGCAGGGGCTCCATTGCTCTGTGTGACACCTGCCAGCCTGGGCCCCAAGTACAATCCTGGAACAAACTTCCCTGCCCCACCCCACTGGGCTCTCCCCCTCTTTCAGGGACCAGGGCCCCATGTCAGCCCCTGAGGCCATCAGCTCCTGCCCCACTGATGCTACAAACAGGGCCAGTCGCTAGCCCTGAGCCCTGCCCAGCCATGGACCCACATCCCAGTCTGGCCTTGGCCTGTCTCTATCCCCAGAAGATGCCTGGTGGTCATCCTGACTGCCCTGCTCCTGTCTGGGGATGGGATGGGCACTGCCCCAGGTGTCTCCTGCCAAGGTGCCTAAACATTGCCAGATCTGGATGAACATCTGGGGTACCCTGAAACAGTGACTTGTATTTAGGGAATAGGACCAAGCCCTACATTCCTTAGAGCAGGGAAACAGGCACATGGTTGAGGAACTCAGCACAGGCTGTCCCTCAGCTGGTAGATTCAAATTTTTGGGGGCTATGGAGCTGTGCTCAGGCCTTGCCCTCCACTCAAGGGGCAAGGAATGGCCATGTCTGAAAGCCTGGCAGCTGTTGGTATTCCAGAGGGGTTTGAAACCCTCAGAGAACAAAAACTGTGTTTGACTGCACTGTCTGAGGTGTTGACACATGTTAGTGAATCAAGACAAAATTTATCTTTTTGCCTGTTGATACAGGTGGAAATGACATGCCGGGTTACCATCTCCAGGATTTCTCATGACGGTAGTCCCAGCTAGCCATGGTCTTCCAAGGGGATGTTTCCTTGTCCCTCAAATTAGAAGTGATCAGACATATATTCAGCTGTTTGTAACAACCTGTGTTTGTTTGTTGGAGGCTCAAAAACATTTTAGAAAACTCGTTTATTCCCCACCCCCCCCCCCCACCCCCAGCTACTATGAGGAACTTTTCTCTTTCTTGTGTGGATCTACTTGTTTCTGTGGACCAGTATCAGTGCCTGTACTCAAAGGTGCTGCTCAACTGAGGAGAGTAAGACAGAAAGAAACTTTCAGGAGAGAAGAACTGAAACTCTAGATATATACCAAAAGGTAATTGAGCAGTACATCCAAACAACACTCTGGCAACACACACAGGTATGTGATCAAAATGGTCAAATCCTGCTAAATCCTTTCTCCATAGCAGACACTGCTGCTTATTCATCTGTAAGAAACTCTATGTAGACAGGCTCTCTTCTGGATTGCTGCATAAGCAATTTCTTTTTATGGAACTAATGGGAAATAGAATGTTCAGGTATTTGGGAATACCATGGAAACCAGGAGGTGTTAGAGACAGAGACTTCTATGGGAGATGTTTATGCAAGCTGAACATCTGATTGTTCTGAAGATCTCTGCAAAGGTCATGTAATATACACCTTTTGTCTTTTGGTTCTGATCTTGACTTGATATCTTCCTATACACTGATCTACATGCTCAGAGCAATAAGTCACTCCCTCTGTAGTATGCAGTCTTATTTCTTTCTGCTCCTCTCTAAAAAACTTGGCACATCTTTTCCATGCAATCCTCTTCAGAAATGCTACATCAGGCCGTTTTACACTTACACTATTGCACTGCCTGCTACTTGTGTATGTTGAAATCTAGTTTCCTTCAAATTTCAGACTGCACATGTGATTAGTAATAATCAGGAGTTATCTAATAGATAATATAATTGAACAAATGACCAAAAAGCTTCGCAAATACTCTGCCAACCTATCCTCTATAAAGCAATACAAAAAGCAGCGCAAGTTTTATCTACTTAACAGAAAGGCTTTCATTGTCACTTTGTGCTTGCTTTCTTTCTCCCTAGTGTCACATAGGATGATTACACAAACATAGTTTAGTAAGCCCTAATATATTATTGGTCCTTTTACATTTGAATCTTTTAGCAGCATATGTGTAGATCCATTTTACCCTTTAGCATTCTTTGTATTTTCTATCCTGGCCTAGCTTTCACAGCTCTTGCTGTTATAAATCTCTACAGTTCAAATTTGCCTAGTCTGAAATCCATCGTTGTACATCGTTTAAAGAGACATTTCTCCAGTCATCATTACTGCAGATCAATAGAAACAAATCCCTGTCTCCTGACTGGTTTAGCTAAGTATCTCATGCATGATTGTCTCTCCAATTTGATCCAGTTTAACAGTCTGCTTCCCCACCCCCCACTAACCCCACTTCTCTAATCTGCAGAGATAGATATAAATCTTGAGCCAGACTCCAGGAGGTTTCTCTTGCTTGTATGGTCTTCCCTCTGTTTGTGCACAGCACTCCCTGGACTGGCTGCTATTGCCAGACAAACAGCTGTCTTAGCAGTTGCACCAACAAATAGAAGAGGAAGGAGAGAGGCCTAGGCAGTGAAGGGAAGGGTTTTGTCCTCAGAGTCCTTGTTCACTTACTTTACTGAGAAATTCAAGATCTAATGGGGGTCCATTGCTAGAAGGAAAATGAGAATAATCTGTGTTCTTTGGAAAAGAGTGAAAATCCATCACCACTAGTGAGTGCTTCACATCAGCATATCTTTTCAAGATGACCTCCTCAAGACAAAGGAGTTAAAAACTAATAAGTAAAAGCTGAGACTTTCCTTTTCATTGCACTGCCCTGTAGGCTGGCTGAGGGATTGACAGTCTGTCCCTTCTTACCTCCGCCAACTTGCCTCCTCATCAAGACAGGATTCATGAATGTAGTCCATCTTCAAGGAATTTTTAGTGCTGCATAACTGGACACAAACAGCCCAGATTAGACACAGACATCTGTGGACTTTGGGCGTCCCCCCCGCCCCTTACCTCCTCAGCCATCCTTTCTATTTTTGTTCTAGTTGCTGCTGTGTGCTGCTGTTTTGTGAAACTCTGCATAGATGTGTTTAAGTGGCAGCACATAGGCAAGCATTTCATTTGATGAGATTTTAAGTTCCTGACTCACACATGGGAGCAGATCAAAATTAAATTGCTGGAGTGGGTGTTACCTTGAGCTGCTTGGCCTACCTTTATGATAGATTTTGCTGCCACAGGGGCAGGAATGATGGCATGGCTCCAGGACTGGGTGAGCTGGGAGTTTCCCTGAAATTTGACAGTTTTTGTCCTGTAGTATTAAAATAAACTAAAGTTGCCATCAGTTTATGTTAATGTGATGGACTGTAACCTTTGGCAGCCCAGAAGATGTTTCCCAACTGATCTTTCTGGCTGTATGTGCAACAGCCTGTGTCTCTGCACTGGGGTGTGTGGTAGAAGAGGCTGCCAACCCACTTAGAGCTGATAATTTCATTGTAGCAGACCCCTAAAGCTGAGTCTTAAATCATTAGTCTGCTTATATTATACCATTCATGCATACATATGTACAATCATGTGCATGTTCACACACAGAAGAGGTTTGTCTTCACAGATCATGATAATTTCAGGTATAAAAAAGATGTTGGTTACTTGCTTTACTGGCAGTAATACTGTGCATCTTTCTCCTCAAGATATGATAGCCCATATTCATCACTATCAGGGCTGCTCATTTCTCTGTACATGGTTCTGTTTCTCTAAAAAGAGTTTTGGAAGATGAATCCATAGTTTGCAAAATGCTCTGACATATGCTTCTGTTCAGGTAGGGAATTGTAATGTAGTTTTATTTTCTCTGTTTTTTTCCTCATTCAGTCTACTCCCTTGCAGATCCTCTCCTTGTGCTGGTCTTTGGGATGAAGGAAATATTGTTCTGTAAGCAGATTTATAATATGGTAGGGATGCATTTGAAAATTACACTTAATGCTCCATCATTTACAAATATTGCAAACCCTCCTTTTAAGGTTTGGCTTCTGAAACCCCTAAGTATTCTATTCCTGAAGAATTCCTGAAATTTAGGTGAAAAATCCAACGACTCAGGTGACTGTTAGTATTTGTTCAATGAATGTGTTCAAATGAACATAAACAAGAAAGGAGACACTTCAGTCTTTTTTTTCCCTTTGAAAGTCGTGGTTTATGGGATGTTACAGTGACACCTGGTGGAAAACAGTGTTGGAAGTCTAAGAAAAATTTCTGCATCATTCGACTAGTCCTTTGTTTGAATAGTGTGTTTAATGTTATTACTTTATTAACTCTCTGTAACTGATTATCTATCTGTATTTGTGCAAGGTATGCGTGTACTACCCATATATGAGTGTGCAAATGATATCTGGCAAGAATTATGAGCATCATTAGTAGCCAAGTTTTCCAGTTGTAAGGAAAGGGTTAGTCACGTGTATTTGATAGCAACCAAATTTCCTTGTTGTAAAAGCCAAATGCCAACATGTTTATGGTGCTGCAGATTTTTTCTCCAGACTTTAAGATGGACCGTGATTGCATTTCTCACCAGAATCTTAATTTGGCAGAGTCACCATCCTTGAAAGTGTTCAAGAAAGCACTGGCCGTGGCACTCAATGCTATGGTTTAGTTGGCACGGTGGTGTTCAATCAAAGGTTGAACTAGATAATTTTAGAAGTCTTTTCTAACTATAATGATTCTATGATTCTATGTTTCTCACCTCCCACTGATCCTCTCTATACACACCAAAAACCCCGAGACATCTGAACCATCAATCAGTTTCTAAAAAAAACCCCAAACAAAACAAAACAAAAAAGTGTTGACTAATTAAATGCAATTGAAAGATTTTTAAAAAAAGTTTGAACCTAAACATATTAGTTTATTTGTGCTACATCTAAGATAGTAATTTAAATCCTCAAGAGCCAGCATTCTCAGTCCTGAAATTGGTCATTTGTTGAACTCTATTTGATTTTGATTCATATCAGCACTTGCACAAACAATATCCAGGAACAGTTTGGGATGCAGTAAAAGCTGTGAGCCATTGCTCATAGGTATTTTAGTTGGACCTAACTTCTTTTGGGGTATGAATAATTTTTAAAGTGTGGATGTGGGTTATTCCATTACACTTGCTGAGGCATTGGTGTAGATCCTCTTAATTAATTTGTATACACCTACTAGTCCTAGAGACCAAATCCTGAGCGTCCTAAATGTCCTAACTATCCAAAGCACAAAGTACTTTGCCTCAGGAACAAATTACAGCCTATATCTGCCTGTCACCAGCTTCCTCTTCAGTTTTGCTGATCATGTGAGCTCTGACGAAGCTTCTTCAGTCAAGATAAACTGGATTAGCAGAGAGTTACTGTTTAAGCAGTAAGACTAGACAGGCTTATTTTGGCAGGAGCTAAGGAGTTCCCTCTTGAGCAGCTTTGCTTGTGGGCTGGAATGGGGGCAGCATCCTTCTGGAGTGAAGTGACAAGCAAATGGGACAGGAATTGCCCTTCACTAGCTCACCCTAGATAAGTCTTACTCTCATCTAGGAATGCCCTTGAGCAGTGGTGAGGAGACTTGAGATAATGCAAAAGGAAATCCCCAAATGCTTCCCAAAGCAACTGGAAGAAAAAGAAGGAATCTGCTCCACAAAGCCTTTCCTTACTCCTATCGCCTCTGAGTCATGTGCTTCACAGTACTCATCAGATATCTCCAGCCTGGTTTACCCTTTCCTTGCCCTTTCCTCCTACCTTGGTGCTTTTACTCCTTTCACTACATGGACAAGGAATTATTCTAGAGCCTGAACCAGAGAAAACAGCACCAGGTTAATGCAAGCCATTTCCCTTCTGTAATTTCTGGGTTAGTGTTAACCAGATTCTTCGCCTGTTTTATTGCATGACTACAGAAATGTTTGCTTGGAAAGTGAATGGGGCTTGGGAATATATGGTGGAAAAATAGGTACCCTCTGTAATGACAGAATGTGCCAACTTCAACTCATCATCAAATGCTGTATCACTTATAAAATATCAAATGTGATTTATAATGAGTAATACACATGCACAAAATGACATAGCATTTTGTGCATATATATATATATATATTTATGTCAGATGGATTGATTTTCTGCTGCAGAATGACTCTGTGGATAGCTCTGCCAACATAGCACAGATGTGCCACAGACTGGGACTTGGATGTGTTTTAAGCTTGAATTTCCACTGACCTCTTTAATGTGAGTCTCCAACTGTATGTAAGTCTCTTCACTACTCTTTAAATCAGATACCTGATTTATCTATCAGCTTCAAATTTCTTCCATGATATGAGTACAGACTTACTAATTCAATTGTGCCTCATCATGTGGAGAGCCCCTAGTAGACTGGCTCTACTTATTTTACTAGACTGCATCAGAAAGCAGATAGGGGGTGTTTTGAGTGGTATTTTGGTGTGGAAATGGAGCATTTGGAAACAATCATTAAAATGGAGAATTAATTAAAATTTTTGTCATGAATAATGTGACCAGTGGTGTTCTAAAATGGTTATTCATCATCACAAACAGATTTTTCTCAGTTGCATTCTCTTGAAAATATTTAGAAATAGTTTAATCATTGTAAAAATTAACTTCAGGCCATTTTTTCCCACCCTTTCCCTGTTTCCGTGTTGCTTGCAGCACCTGATTCAAAGTATTGTGCTTAGTTTCCCTTTTACGTTACTGATATTTGTGTAAGTAGATACACTGCCTTTCATTGGCCAACTCCTTTGTTTCAGTGGTTTAATAAGAAACCATGAAATAGATGTTGCGTAAGTTCAAGACAAGTGCTCCAGGAAGCTGAGAAGTGGTTGAAGGGAGTGTAAACAAGGATTTAAAAGATATTTTAATAACCTGACATGCAGAAATTTCACAGTTGCGTCTCTGTCACCTAGACTGAAAGGAGTTTGTATGGCCAGGTCAAGGAAAGAATCAGATTGACAGATGAAATTAAGTTTAAGTAATGAGAAACGCTTGTCTGTGGGTTTTCCCGCTAAACAGACTTGTTGTTTTTTACTATCTATGGATTTCTGCAGTGCACTGTACTTTCTCATGGAATTGTCAAAACCTTTGTACAAGTAACCTGGTAAGTTCTCAGAAACTTCAGAATCTTTTGGAACACAGGTGGTTGTTAGCGCTTTATACTACATATCAGCTTTTCCAAAATTATTTTAAATATTGTATCTTAGTAAAAGTGTAATTTGCAAACTAATGTTTAACATTTGAATTTGTGGCACCTGGTAAAGAAGAAATCCTACTAATCTGATTTGAGGAAATTACTATAAATGCTAAAGACCCTGGAATGTGGAGGTGATAAACATTTTTCCTTAAAGTTTATTCACTTTACTTATTAGGTTCTGCCTAGTCCAGGATTATTTTTTTAATATAAACATACAAAAACTGACATTTCACAAGAAACTGTCTGGGAATCTGTGGCTTTCACAACTGTTCTGAACTAGTTGCAACTTAATTTTTAAGTTAACTGGCTTAAATTTTGGGCATTTCTGTAGGTATTAAAATTAGTGTTCATTCCTTACTTTTATGCTTTCTTAATATTCCTTTTAACAGTGGTGTGCAATTTGTTATTTTTCCTTCCACAAATGTGGACAAAGATTATCAAACCTTCTCAAATTCAAACAACAATTCTGCTTTCAGGAATGGCCTCCTTGCTTCTATTTGCCTGAAATGTTGATGTGGTTTAGAGGACCGTGTATCTTTGCTTTGTAAAAAGGACATTCTGTGCCTTGGTGCTAACTGACTGTGGAAACCTACTGCACAGGACTATCACCCACTCCATTTTATTTCATACATTTTTCTGACAGTTTTTTTCCAAATTATTTCTAACTTTTGCATCAGTGAAAGAGTTAATTGCCTTCCCTGATGGAAGCCAATCATGCAATGATAACTTTAATGGGGATCCTTTGATTTAAGCTTAAATTAATTCAGAATAAGAAATAAGTTGCTCTTCCTTTCAGCTTTGAAAGACAGGAAAATCACACTCGTGTTCAGTGAATATATTGTGTAAGGGATTCAGATGAGAAAAATGTGATTTTGGAGTCAGAGAGATGTAAATCTTATTTTACTCCTCTCGTCTACTTCTGTTCAAATTTGCTTTGTGAAACTCTGATTCTCACTATTGTCACAATGTGCCCAGTTGTGCTGAAAATTTCTTCCCGGAAGTTGTTTTATTCAGGTTGCTCTCACCCATTTTCATGTCAAAACTTAGAAGCTACTATTCAGTTGCTCTAAGGTTGTTGCATACATCCTCAAATCATTTGGACTTCGCAGACAGTGATTGGTTTTGCACACTTTGAATTAAGTTAAAAAACAGATGCGTATCCTGGAGAGCACTTTTGGCGGGAGAGGAAAGGTGGTCATGGTCACCATATGGCTGCACAAAACCCTTTAAAAGATGGCCAGACAAAAGGCTTGAGCCTTTTGAGCCTTAGCTCGAAGAAAGATTTTTTTGCTTTCCAGAAGTCAAAACCACTTGGGTTTGTCATTTAAGCCCAACATATTTGTGGAGCATTTGTTATCAACTCAGTGAACCAGAATGAGGAAATAAAAGTCAAATTCCCACCTGAAATAATTTAGTTAATAACAAGTGATTCTGACAATGTCTTTTTTTGATGGTACTCTGAAATTAGTCTCCAGTGAGAAGCTACTGGTGAGTCAATAACAAACTTCTACAGATGAGGAAACATCAGTCAAAGAAAATCTATTTTACAGGAAACCAATGTTTTATTATATGTTAAACAAAGAATTTTTGGGAAACATTTTGTCACTTTTAAAAAATGTATGTATTTCTCTTATAGGAAGGAGAACTTGGAATTACTAATCTTTGCAATGTTAGTGACATCACTAGAGCAGTGAGTAATTATTTACTTTGTTATTTACTGGCATTTTATTAGTGCTATTTTAATATAATGGATACAATGTTCATATTGTCAAAGGCTTAATGTAAATGTGCACAGCTGCCTGTCTAGTATAAGTCACTGGGCTGTGTGGTTAGATTTGGCTCACATTATTAGCTATGTCTATCTTTTTTGTTTAAGCAAAATGTGGAAAGGGTGTGGATCTCTGCTGTGAGTCATGTTGACATTTGTGGTCTACAAAGTGCATAGTTTTCATTTTTGAGACAAGAAGTCAAAACTAGTGTTACCTGTAAAATTGAAAAAAATAAGACCACCTTATTCATTTACATTTGTAGTGTTGTTTATTTTGCTTTCTCAATGATTCCATGGGAGAAAACTTATAATTAAAATTATTGAACATTTAGAGTTCTCTAGGACTTCAAACGGTTGTCTGTATCATGAGGGCTCTTCAGCCTAACATGAACTTTCCACAGGAGCTTTCTTGGGGGACTCAGTTCAGATTTCAAATGCAATTCAAGTTGGTGGTTATACATATTCTTTGAAGAATGCTGGAGAATTCAGTCATCAATATTTTCTGGAAGACTGGTGGGATGCACCCTCTCAGCACTTGGTATCTACTGAGACTGGGTTATCTGTGATGCTGGGACCATAAAGTATGTTGTTGTGACAATACATAGCAAGGTTGACTTGCCTGTTTAGGTTACAGTTATCTTTGCTTAGTTATCAAGTCAACTATTTTTTTCATGAGGCTTTGCAATGCTCAGAATGAGTCTTCTACTTCTAAAGTTGTTCTAGCTTACCTTTAAAAACCAAAATCTTCATGAACATTAAAAAGTGGGACAGCATAAACAAGAAAGGTCAAACATCAAAACTGAACCACGTAATATTTATTATATCTTTGAAAACTCTTGTTTTTAGAGCCAGTGCCTTGCCTATTG
Organism: Sakesphorus luctuosus; assembly: GCA_013396695.1. Classification (NCBI taxonomy): domain Eukaryota; kingdom Metazoa; phylum Chordata; class Aves; order Passeriformes; family Thamnophilidae; genus Sakesphorus; species Sakesphorus luctuosus. The sequence goes on along the minus strand of VWZD01007617.1, from coordinate 52,193 downwards.
GAGAGCAAAGGTGGGGAGCTTGTGTTGAACAGCTTTCCACTGTGCTTGGCTGTGCTTCATACTGCATATCTGTTACTTCTCCACAGAGAGCAAGTGCTAAAATAAAGCTGGGAGGGTGGGAACACTGGCCATATGCATCTTAGCTGGCTGAGTAAACTCATTCCCAGAACAACACTGAATGTAGATTGTCTTCTCCAGGGCTCCTTCTGCCCTTGGAGCTGTGCATTAGCCCTTTCCCAAGGCCTGTGTAAAGCTGAGCACTCTCCTCAGGTGATAGTCAGTCATAGTCTGCTCAGGTGTCCTGCTGACCTTTAAGTGCTCTCAGTACATGCAAGGGTGTCAGGGTCTTTACCATAGCTGAACAGGTAAATGAACATCTTCTATTTTTTGCAAACCAATCCCTAACACTGATTTTTTTTCCTTTTTTTTTTTTTGTTGGTTTGGTTTGTTTTTTTTTCTTTGCATTGTATTTGGTTTTACATTGATAACACTGTTACTGTAAGATCTGAGTACCTATCATGTGTTACAGAGTCTAAGTGCTATAAGTATCTGTTTTATTGCTAAAGAACCATGGCGCGAAGGAGATAAATGAGTTGGTCATGTCGAATGTTGTACTGCATCTGGAAATTGAATGAATGTCCTCATCATTAGAGCTAAGATATCCCTTCTTTTTAAAAATGTGCTTTCAAAGTAATTTTTAAAGTCACCCTCTGTCTTTGCAGTGCATACAGGGATGTCAGTTTTGGAATGCAGCAGTGCAAATCAGTTGTTCACTGAAATGTGTGAGTATTGCCTTTGTCTTGGCTCTATAGCACCAGTCTCCAGTCCATCAAATCTTTATCCAATGGCAGACTACTGAAATTTACTCGGAGCAGTGTTTCTATGAAAAGATGCGATGCCCATATTTTCTCTCAGTTTGTTTATAAATTCTGTTTTGGGAAGATACTAATTCTTGCTATGTGAGTTGCCTGTAATATCAGAAGTTTTCATTATGTTTGTCAAAATGTGTGGGCATTTTGCAGTTCATTAAGCTCAACCACTCACCCAGATTTTCAAACAGTGAGAAAGAAGAACTAGTGCTTTTCAGGATTTTACTCTACTGAGGACTGTCTCAGAGTTGCATGCAGATGTAAATGAAGCACATGGTCTTAGTAGGTTGATTTCTTGTTTTTACTAAACCAGATGGATGAGAACTAGCACTGTTCTGGGACAACTGCCATGATAGTTATTAAAATGCTCTTTTTTTTTCTGGAGCTCCTGAACACCTAAATCTCATATATCCTTAGCATCACTATAGTGTTGACTTTCTGTTTTTCAAGTGAGGGTTTTCCTTCTTCCATTATTTGCCAGTGATAAGGTTTTGTAGTGTACTTTCATTGTAAGAAACTTCTAATTAATTGGTATTATCTGTTTGAAATACTCTGTGATTATATTTATGATAATCCCACATTTTATTAATATGTTTCTTGACAGAATGAGACATACACCAGAGCATGTGAGGTAAGTTAAATGCTGTCTAAGCAATACAAAAAAAGTCACGATGTCAGTGATTACTATGTCCACCTAGTGCTAAGAAATACAACATAGATACACAAGCTTATCAATGAAATCCAGCATGTGGAATATATAACTTACAAGTCAAAGACCTGTCTTCTTAACTCCATGGTTATTTCTGAAGTCTGTTTCCAAACTTTAATGTAGCCCCATATTCGTGCTTTCCATGAAGGAACGTGTAAGAGGTGACCCTCAATTCAGTGCCTAGTGAATTGATGAACTGGGTCTCAGAAAAATAACTGGAGTGAGTTTATGGTACTGCTATTTTTTAGAATTAATATAATTATTTCCACAGGGTTTGTATCTGTGCCAAATATCCACAGAATTTTTACGTATTTCAAATGTGTCTGCATGATTCTGGAAGGAAGTTTGCCTTTAAGCAAATCTAACCAGTGAGTTCTGTACCCTACACAGACAGTTTCCTGTAAGTTTGGCTGTAGCCGTGCAGAGGATGCATATGGAGCTGAAGCACAGAGTAAGTCTGAATAGAGACCTATGTCCAATTGACAGTTTGATAAATTCAATTTTAAGATTATAGTTTTGTTCTATGATCTGGATTTCTTTAAAAATAGGAATGTTTTGAATATTTTCATTAATCAGAATATTGCCACTCTTCTTTTTTCTTTTAACAAATACACTGAAAGTTTATCTTAGAGTAAAACCTTTTTTCCCTCTCCCTTTTATGGACATGAGATTTTTTAACCCAGTCTCAACTGTTTAAGATAATATCTTGGGCCAATGTAGTGCTAATGAAATAATTCCCTTGAAAATCTCTTCAGAGGTCTCCCACACCTTCCCTAGGTTTCTATTCAGCAAAATTTTACTAAGTACCTGTAACTAAAAGTACATTTACACAAGTGCGGAGTTGTAGTCACATTTGCACATGCTGAACTTGGCCCATTTCAGGTTTGCTTATCAAGCTGTCTTTAAAATGTTATGGGTTTTATTCAGCAGCATTTTCAGTATAATCTTTTGTGTGTTTTTGTTGGCTTCACAGTTTTCAGATGTGTGAGGTAATAGGCTTTTACTTTTGAGATACAGAGATTACCAGGAAAGATTTTTTTTTACCATTGCATTGTATTTTCCCCTCAGTCTACTTGAGCAAGCCTAGAGCACCATTTGCATCTGCCATTGGAAGCCATAGTGTCACATTAGGGTGGAAGCCAGCTAACATCTCTGGAGTGAAATATATTATCCAGTGGAAGTTCAATCAACTCCCTGGAGACTGGAGGTACACAGAGGTAAAGAAAGAACTTCCTCTTATTTTGTGAGGAAATAGGCTCCTCTCTGCCCTTAGTTTGTTTTGGTTTGTTTTGGTTTGGTTTTTTTAGAAAAACACTGGATAATATATTAGGTACATAAAAGACTTTTGCAAAATCATAAGCAGCACAGAGAAGCAGAGAAGTGGTCAATTATTCCACGTTTCTTTCAACATAGGAACTAAGGAACTTGATGGAAACTGGCAGGTAGCAGGTTCAAAACTAAGAAATGAAGGTGTTTCCTCACAGAATGTGTAGTTAAAATGTTAAGCTGCTTCCTCATTCAAGTGGATGTTAAATTACTAAATTTAAACTCCTTAATAATAGAATTGCTAAAATTACTTAATAGGGTTTGAAAAATGGCTGGGAAAACTAGTGGAAGAAAAATCGAGTTCTACTAAATGCAAACATTCCCATTGTTCCATGTTGAGCTACACTTATGAAATGCCAAAACTGAGAGTATTCTAGAGAATGTGGCTCTTTAGTTGTTTGGGGTTTTTTTAATATCTTTCCCTAGGGATTTTTTTTTGTTCTTGTCAAAGCACAATACTTGCCTAGAAAGACCTTTGTTCTGACTCAGTACAGTTATTCTCATGTTCTTTTGCGTCACCTGTGCACTTGTTATCTTGCCATCATCTCTATTGGACCAATTTACAGAACATGACAAGTTGCTGCTGCAAATCAAAGGTAAAGATAATTTACTAAGCAGGAAGTTCTTCTGAATGAATCACTGATGAAATAATAGGGAACAATTACTGCAGACAATAAATATTTCAGTGTAACTAGGAGCCTTTAGATCTTATAACTGTAGTCTATGTATCAACATTTAAAATACATTGCTCATATTAAGTCATTATTTTAGACTTTTTTAATTCCTTTTTAAAATTTACTATTATATTGCATCCATCCTTCCATCCATCTGCTCATTGTTTAGATTTGGTCACTTGTTCTGAAGGAAAGAGAAGAGAGAAAGTTCTGAAAAGATGGAAAGTCAAAGTCTATGCTGAGGATAACTCTCAGAATTTTCTCTTATTTAAACTTAGGATGCTGCACTTTTTTATTCTGAAATATGCACGTTATTGTATGAGACTTCTTTTGCCCTGATAGCATCCTTACATCATACCTGCAGATGGAGGACCAAAAATAATCCAGCTGTGTCTGTGCATTAATCTAGGTAGTACCTGAAACTTCATATACAGTCAAAGACCTTCAAGCCTTCACAGAATATGTGTTTCGAGTAGTTTGGATCATTACATCTCAGCTGCAGCTCCATTCTCCATCTAGTCCCAGTTACCGGACACATGCTTTTGGAGGTAATGAATCGTGCTATTAATTGCATCTTTCAGGACCTTTGTTGTTACAGTAAAATCAAAGTGAACAATTCAGATCTATAGAAAGCCCTATGAGACTCAGCTATCAGCCAGAAGCGGCAAGGAGCTCAGCTGTTGCTGGCTGATAGGGAGGAGGTTACTCCCCAAGAATTCACATAGTAGGAATACACAGTTCTCTGCAGGTGCACGAAAATAGCCCGGATGAAATAATATAAACATAGAACTTGTGAGAGATAGGTTCTAACCAATTGAAGTTTCTAGCGTAGTAGTGTAGTAACTCTTTTAGCCAATAAGCTGTAGTCCTAACCCTATATAAACTGTGTGCTATGTCTAATAAAATGGCTTCACTTTAAATCTCATTAGATTCGTGTTGTGAAGTCCTTTCTCCGCAGCGAACTTTGTTTACTTTAGACCTTAACAGAAACATTTAGGTTTCATTGTTTCTTTTATAGAAAATATTGATGTCTAATCTTCAGAGCTATGTGTATGTTGTCTATTGGGTAGCTGCAGAAGACTAAACTGAAATACCACAGGTTCTTTTTGTTTGAAGTAGAATATTTAGGGCTCCTTCCTGCTTTTGATTTTAAAAGCATGCACAGAAAAGTACATCACCAAAATTGTGAGGGCACATGGGACACTCTTTGTATAATCATGCATGCTAAATTTTTGACTGAAACCCACACTTATTTTTCTGGACAATAAAAAAAGTTAACTGTTGCTGAAATTTTATGCTGTCCCTAATAACATTTTTTGGTGTATAAATGAATTAAGAGATGCAAAACCTAAAAATGTACTTTAAAAAATGAAAACCCATTAATATCTTAAATGCCATACCAGAATCAGATATTTCTGTCTCTTGCAGCTCCTGCGACAGCTCCTGTCATTAAAGATATTCAGAGTTCAAGTCCAAACACTATTGAAGTTAGTTGGTCTCCACCACTTTTTCCAAACGGATTGATTATTGGATATAACTTGGTCCTCACCAGTAAAACTCATGAATTGTTGAGAGCCTCAAGAGGGCATAACTTTCAGTTCTACTCCACCTTCCCAAACACTACTTATAGGTACGAAACTAAAAGATAACCAACGTGGACAAGTGTGCTGTCACACTTCTTGCCCAGATAGCACAGAGTATTCCATAATACCACTTCTGCACAATTATGCTATTTACTTATATTCTTGCCAAAAGCAAGGGTGCCTTCCTTGAGGTAGCAGAGTTATCCCAGGTAAGTTAGCGGCTTATGCACAACTCAGGTGGGGAGAAAGGAACCAACTTGATACAGGGCCAGCAGCCTGAATTTTCTTAGGTGCTGTTTTAAATCTACTTTTAAGCTTATGTAACATGTTTTAGTATATTCTGGGAATGATACAGCAGTGCTCTCTAGTAATTTAAGCATCTCTAAAAGTTCCTTCATTTTATTAAACACAATACCCTGTGTTCTGATTGCACTGGTAAATACAGATCTTCTTTTGAAATGGAATTGAGTTGCTCTTCTGAGTTTGAAAACTTGTTTTAAATTTAAATTTTGAGCATTCTGTTGTTGTTACACCATTAGGCAAATCTGATTTTGATTGGTTTTGTTTTTATTATAAAATTCCCAGAGTGATATATTTAAATGGGTATTTTCTGAAAGTCAGGCACTTCCGTAGCTTCTTCTAGCAGCTCCCCTACTTGATAAAATGTTTCTCAGGCAATCTTTCAAAAGAAACCTGCAAACCAAAACCTATCTCTTTGGTTTACTGTAGGTTCAGTATTGTGGCAGTGAATGAGTTTGGTGCTGGCCCCCCTGCTGAAGCCAACATCACAACCCCAGCATCCAAAGGTACAAGAGTCCTTATCATTGTCTGTTCATGGAGACAAACTCATGTTCATTGGGCTGCTGTGTACCTGGGAGAAAAGACTAATATTTAGACTGCAAACAGTGTATGTCAAGGAGTTGTACACTGAGGAGTCAGTAACATTTCAGAGAGAGTCCTGTTCTTTAGCTATAGGCATTATTAGGCTGCACAGAGTGGTAATGACCTGTAAAGCTGGTAGGACCAAACAGATTTGGCCTGAGTTGTATTACAGATGGAAAACACCTTTGAGGTAGAGACAGAAAACATAATTCTATTTTCTAGATGAGATTTTAATAGCTGACAAACAAATGTATTTTTTTCTAATAATATTATTTAACATGAAATGCTTTTGTCAAAAATTCTCAGTTATCTCAAGCCAAATATGTGAGATTGTATCAATTTTTGTTGCTCTTTCATGAAGGTATTTATTTTACTATATAAATTAATTAATATTAAAACTAGTGATACACTAGGATTATCACTCAAAGAATTGCAGAAATATTAATTAATTGCCAGAGAGAGATACACGTTGGGATAGAGCACAAGTAAGGATGAAATCAGTGTTACCAAAAGGTTCCTTTAGAAGAGAAAACAAGACACTCCCCTCCTCATGAAGAAATTCAGGTGTTAAACACTTGGAAACGTGTCAACTCTATGAAAACACTTCAAGACTCTCTGAATCACCTGTCTTCTGCTATTGGTTAAAGAATTTGAACATACTTCTCTAGTGCTTTTTAAAATATGACTTGGCATCTCCATGGAGGTTTGCTCTAAGGTTGGTTGACCCTGAGCCATAAACATTTATGTCATTTGTTTAAAGTCCAGACTTGTTCATTATGTCAATACAATTACTAAACAATTAAGTTAAGGTAGAAAACAAAAAATAAACCCTACCCCTGTGCAAAAAAACACCCTACCTCCCCTTTCTAGTCATCACATAAAATTTCAGTTGTTTCCCACTGAATTGCACAGGCGTGTGTTTTCTCTCTGTGCTGACAGGAACAGGAGCAACCCTTCCTCATGTATCATGTTCAAAAATGGTGTTACTGCATCAGGTACCGAGCTGTGGAGATCTGAGCCCTGAGAAGAGTGCAGGAAAGAATTTGATTGCTGCTGTAGATTGCAAGAAGTATTACTTGAAAAGATAAGGATGTAATGTAGGCCTCTTATACTCTACTCTGGAGGCATCATTATCAAAATTACAGTGTGTGCATCATGTGAAAAATACCTGCAGCTCAATCTGTGCAGACTATCTTGGAATAAATTATGAGAGCTTTTGATCACAGTTTTGTGATACCCATATGAGAAAATTATATCTGATAGCAGACAGCTGCTTAAAGTGGAGGGGGAAAAAAGTAAGGATTGTTTGGCAATGGAAATCTGCCAAATTCATACTTGAAATAATACACCACTTTTTAAAATGAAGGTAACTACCCTGTGAATCAGTTTAACAGGGGAGTTTTGGAAGCAAGGCAATCAGTCTTTCCCAGAGTTATGCATAGCACAGATGAAAGATACGGATTTTCTGCAGAGGTTTTTGTATAAGTTACTTGGGCCTTTATAAGCACGAAGTCAGCTGATATGACCAAATCTCTCCTTCCTGACTTTCAATTTTGTGACTTTACCAGAAAAAATAATTTATTAGGTTTGTCAACTTTGCATCATAGAATCATAGAATTGATTCGGTTGGAAAAGACCTCCAAGATCGTCAAGTCCAACCCTTGGTCCAGCTCCAGTCCATTTACCAGATCATGGCACTCAGTGCCACGGCCAGTCTCAGTTTAAAAACCTCCAGGGATGGTGAATCCACCACCTCTCTGGGCAGGCCATTCCAATGCCCGATCACACTCTCTGTAAAGAATTTTTTTCTGATATCCAACTTCAATTTCCCCTGGCAGAGCTTAAGCCCGTGCCCCCTTGTCCTGTTGCTGACCGCCTAGGATGAAGCAGATCATGTTGTCCCATTGTCATCTTTATCTGTGAAAGCTACTTGTTTCTTGAATAAATCACTGTTCAGCAGGATGAAACACATGGAATAAACATACTTGCCTTGCTCTGCCCCAGCTCTGTGGATGTCTTGGTGCCTTCATTCCTTAGTAGTCAGTAGGGCCTCATTTGCTCCAGCTTATTTTCCCTCACTAGGGACTCACTATTGCTGTAGGAAATGATGGTGTGAAATTCATCTGGTGCATTTTCATCCTGTGTGAGGAGCCAGAAGGCACTGTGTGATAACTCCATACACTTTCAACACTCAAAGGCTTTAGGGTTTAGTCTGTTATTCCAGTATAAGAATATATTCATACCTGTACATGTGTATATGTATGTCTATTAATGATATATCTGAGCTAACAACATTATTTTCCGTGCTGCTGTCACCTAAATTCTGAATTTCACTGTTTTTTTAGTTAAGGAAAAAGCAACATGGCTCTTCCTATCCAGAAAAGAGTCTTTAAGGAAGAGATACACAGAAGATTTTCTTACAGCTGCTCAGTGCCTGCCGAAAGATATTATACACCACAACATTACAGGTAAAATCAGATTGGGCTCTCTCCTTTTCTGTCAAGTATGACTAAGACCTCTGTGTTCACCAAGGACACCTCACATAGCCTGAGGTGGTACCTAGCCTCCTTTTACAGGCAATTAGGAGAAATAGGAACTTTTAGTATATGATTTGACCTATTTGAAGTGACAGGCATTGAGGAAAGGTGCAACTTTTTTCTTCATGTATTTAGGGAGCTGCTTCCGATCTAGACTTTTACATAGTAGGTATCTAAATTGAGGTAACATGAATCCATGTTTCCCTATGATTAATGTCTATATTTTCTAAACCATGAGTAGGGGAAAGTGAAGTGGTTCAGACTTTAGAATAAAATAATACCAACTGCTAAAAGATACTGGCTGAAGAGTATGCTGTTGTGTTAGCATACTAATGAGGGATTTAGTAGCTGAAGTCACCAGAGAACCTTGTTATCTCAAATTACTTGTAACTCTACTCTTTCTTATCTACACTGCTCCTTGATGACAGTGTGGAAATCCAAGTTTATCTACCAAATTTCACAGAGCCAAAGACTCCAGAGAAAAAGTTGCTCCTGACTAAATAGCCTTTGACAGTGCAGGGGTGGCAGTGCAGCTTATGCCAAGCTTGAATTTTAGAGTGAATGGTACTTTGTGAGGAGATTGCATCTGTTTGCCCTATAGAGGTGCAATCAGTGTCATTTTGCATATTACATATCCTGTCTCTGTCTGATTACCTTTCTGAAGGGCAATTCTCTATAATAATGTCACTTGCATAGCAAATGGGAACATTTCCTTATTACCTTAAAGAAGAATAGAAGTGGTGGAGAAAAATCAGTTGACTTTTTTTCCCATAATGATGGGGTGCAGATTGAAAAATACGTATTTTTAAGGCAAGTACAAAACTAACTGAAAACCTGAAATTTATATCTTATCTGTGTGCACATATCTTTCTATTTTTAGGAATTTCTGTGAATATTTATCAGCAAGTTGTCTATTTTTCTGAGGGGAGTTCCATCTGGGTGAAAGGAGTTCCAAATATGTCTGATGTGTCTGACCTAATGCTCTTTTATGCTGGCTGGGGGAATATTACTTCCATCTCAGTAGACTGGCTTTACCATAGAATGTACTTTGTCATGAATGAAAAGGTAATGCTTTAGGGCTTAATTAATTTCTTACTTAATTTGAACCATTACTATGAATAATTTTGCATGAGAAAGTGTGATTTATATATAGATATGTATGCATAAAATATAATTATAGAAATATATTTTTAACTTTAATAATATCCACATATTTCATAATTAAAAAATTAAGAAAGTCTTGACTATCAGGTCATATTTAAATACTCTACATGGAAGTCTGGCTCCTTGACTTATTTTTCTCCTCAGGACGTAACGGTTTTAGTTTTAACTGCTTTGTGTTTGAGCCTGATTTCACATCTTCCTCATAACTGGTATAAGCGCTTTGTTTCTCTGCTTGGCTCCCCATCTAGTCTGTTTGGTTCCTACTCTGCCTCAGAAAGGTGGTCAGATAACTAGTTAGTGATTATAATGTCCTTCATAATTCACAAGATATGTTTAAAACAGAAAGTGTTTCACACAATGATGACAGCTCAAATTACAACTGCTTCAATTTGATTGCACTTGCTTGCACTTGATTTCCTACTCATAAAACATCAATTACACTAATGGTAAGACCTTGCATGTACTTATGTAGTCCTCTAATGTACAAAGGACTAGAAACTTGCTTTAGATGCTTAGTGGGGTCATTTGATTTTTTTTTTTAAATCCTCCTGCCATGTCCGATTTTTCACTTACTGCTCGGGGAACAGGGAGTGGGAAAAGCAGTAGTGATAAAAGGCTACAAATGATCTGTAGATGAACACACTGATGGCAGAGATTTCTGAATCCCAAGGTATTACTTCCAGGATCAGAAAAGTACTTCCCCTCTCTGCCAGATCATTTCCCTATTTTGCCTCTACCCTCCAAACTGGGCTTTTCCCTCCAGCTTAGAGGCAGGAAGAGAAGATGACTGACAAACAGCTCTCTCAGGGTAAACTGTCATGGCTGCATTTGTACTTGTGTACAAGTGTTATACTTGGCTGACTGACAACTCAGGAGCCCAGAAGGACCTAGGGCTGTGAGAGAGGTGTTTCATTGTCTGATTTCCCTGAAGGAATCTTGGGTCAGCTTGTTTGTTCATTAGCAAACACCCTATGAATGCATCACTAGTTTTTCTTCTCATTTGCCAGATACACGTCTGCCATTTAGAGAACTGCACAGTAGCTGAAGACATCACTCCTCTTCATGTGACATCTCCTAGAAAGGTTATAGCTGATCCCTATAATGGGTAAGTGTCCTCCTTTGAGCCCTTGGTGTCAAAGGTGCTATAAAGCTCCTCTCTAAATTTCTCCACTTCATTAGTCATCTGGGTTCCTGCTTCAAGCACTTGTGCTATCAAAACAGAAGTGCAATTGCTAACAAATAGCAAACTATAAAAACAATTGGAACAAGAGTGGTGTCAGGCAGTGTTGTTTTCTGCATTCTCTTCCTTAGGGTGTTAGCAGAGGAGAGAAAGCATTTCCAGTATGGAAATTTGGGTTTCAGAAATTTCATTCTTCTATGAATATGAAGCTCTGTGCATTTTAAATGTTCATGCTTAATACTTGAAGTATTATGGAAGAATATTCTTCAATAATCTGCCACCAAAAAAGTAAAAATGTGCTTACTTCTCGCAGTATATATATACTAATAGTGCCCAAAGCATTTTCCTGTTGTGCATGAAGCCAGGCACACCTCTGCACTGTTAAAATATTTGTGCATCACTTATAGAGTCTTTGCTCTATAGTTATTTGGGTTTATTTTGCTCCATGGCCAGTTATATTTTCTGTCTCCTGGAGGATGGCATATACAGAGCAGACCTTCCACTCTTTCCTGGCGCTGCTTCCACAGCTTCACCAGTAGTGAGATCCAGTGCTCTGAGAGCCTTCATGATCAACTTCCAATCTAAGAGACTCATTTTCTTCAACAAAACCGAACAGGCTTTTGTGTCAGGTTTTCTAGATGGTTCAGAATTTCACATGCTGCGATCACATGTGCCATTTAATGATGTGGAGAGCTTTGTTTATGAAGATAACACATTTACAGTCACAGATGGCTCAGCAGTTTTCCATGAGGAGACCTCTCCAGTGGGAAGTTCTAGTTTCAATGAGTATATTGTGGATTGCAATTTGGTATATCCAGAATACCTTGGCTTTGGCAACTTGATTTTCTATGGTGCATCAACTCAGCCTTTTCCTTTGCCAACTACTCCTCGTCTTGTCATGGCACTATTCGGATTGGAACAAGCTGTGATCAGCTGGAGACCACCTGGACGCAGTATTGGAACCAGTAAGTTCAGTTGCTTCTCTATGAAAATCTGCTCCTTTTCTTTCTAAGGAAGTAACTTCCTGGTTTCCCTTTTCTTGATTCGGACTTTAATGACTTCAATAGCAGATCCTGATAGAAGTTGTTGAATTACCTCAGTTTAAAAAATGTAAACCATAATTTGCTGGTAAAATAGCCAAATTGTCTGTCTAATTTAATACATGTTTATATTGGTAACTCATTTGTGTCCTGCAAGGATTTTAGGCAAGGCTTCATATGGTATGGAGTAGTAGTAATGTTGGTTGCTAATACCACACAGAAAGTGCATGTCAGAGATGTAATTTTAATCAGTGACTGTATTATGGTTTCTATCCTCTGTGCATGAGTCTTTGAACAGCAGAAAATTACCTGGTTGGAGAAATTTTTGATTCTTCCAACATCATTCTTCATGAGAAATTGAACACTGCTCTTGGTCCCAGAGATGAAATGTAAATTTTCAGTTTATCCCTTTGCTAATTCCACTGATACTGACATTTTTGAAAGGATTCTCCAATATACAGTTTTCTTAAAGAATGTGTATCATCTGTTGCAACAATCTACTCTGTAATAACATGATTATTTGCTTCTCACAGGTTTATCTGCTTGGCAGAAATGGTCCTATGATGTGAAAGTGTCATGTCAGCACCCATTTGAGAAGGAATGGATTGTCTCAAATATTAGTAACACAAGGCTTACAGTGAAGGATCTGGCCAGCTTCACAGCGTATGAAGTGTCAGTTAGAGCTGTGTCTTCTGCTGGTGCAGGGCCATGGTCGGAGTCATTTAGAGGAACAACTTTAGAAGAAGGTGAGAATTGCTTTGCCACAAAAAAAATGAAGAATGAGTTGTGTATACAGATTTCCGCCTGGTGTGCCCTGAACTTTGGGCAAAGACTGCAAAATAAGGGACACCAAAAGGTTTGCCTTAGAAACATTAAAGAATAAGTAAAGAATAAGTAAATTTGCTTTTAGTTAAAGTAGTGAGATTGTTAAACTAGTATAATGGTATTAAATATTGTTTATGCATTTATTATTGCTACTTATCTAAATATTTCTAATGCAAATACACTATCAAACACATTATTTGATACATTATCAAATGAACAGTACGAGAGGTGTTATTCCATTCCTGTGCTCTGTAAAGAACTTTCTATGGTGAAGTGGTTTGCACACTCGAGGGTTAATGACAGTTCATGGAAAAGTGCAGCCCACTAAATGCTGAAAGCCCTTGGTTTGAGCTTAGATAATGAGGGGAAATGAATGTGTGTGAAATGGCAGATTTGTAGGTTTTTGGAATATTGTTTTAAACCTCCTTCACCCGTAATGACCTATGTCTGAGGGAAAAACAGCTTTCAGCCTAAGGACTGGCTCTTGAGATTAGGGGTGATTTTTGCTTGACTTTGGTAAGACCAGGTCCAAATGCAGAGTGGTTATTAAGCATCTAATAAGATTCTAAATTGCCTTATTATTCTGAATCTAAACCTGCCCTTAATCTCTGAATTTCTCAAATGATGATATTTTCATGCATTTCTTCTTTGTCTGTTATTCCTTGGGACAGGGGTAGTTCTAAGGGTGTTTTTGTAACTTTCCAGAAACAGGAACCTCTGCTACTGAAATACAAATATTATACATAAATTGCTTGTTGGTGTGCACAACTGCAGTTTTCTTTCTTTATCAGCTGAAGAAGATCCATATATGTTGGCAGTGGGGCCTGAAGGTCTCTGGAAGCAGCGACTGGATAGCTATGGGCCAGGAGAACTCCTCCGTACTAATATAAAAAACGTTTCAGGTAAATACTAAACAAATTGCATGCTGTTGCTACAGACTTGTTGGCATTTATTAGCTGTCCATAAATTTCATCAACAGAACTGAAAGACAAGAATTCTCCTTGCATCAGTCTAGGCTTGAATGTAGTGCAGTGCAGAGCAACATCTTCACTGAGCACAGCCTTTGTGTTCATCCTTTTTTTATTTTACGAGTCAAATGAATCCTTAGCAAAACCCTATTGACACCCCCATTGCTACAGAAGAGCTAAAATCAACTCTCTGAACAAAATAGTTCTGTCTCCAGCAACCCAATATACGTTTGTCATCCATTTGTAGTCATCAGGGCTATATGTGTGTTATAGGTGTACATTGTGTTCCTGTAAAGAAGTACCTATCTTCACATTAGCTAAGCCTAACCATGCATTTGTATTAGTGTTTAAAAAGCTGAAATGTCTGGTTACTTTTTATTCTTAAAAAATATGGGGGGTTTATTTACATGTTTGTGAAATGCTTAATATCTTCCCTTTTTTTCTTCAAGACCTCGATTGGTATAATAACACTCTATATTGGATTAATTCCATGGGGGAAGTTCAGACGTGGTCATTGAACAAAAGAAAGGGTACCACTGAGAATTCCTATGCGTCTGACATCAGAAATGCAAGGATGTTGACATTTGATTGGTTGGGTCAGTACTTGTATTGGGCTGGCAAAGCAAATACGGTAGGTGTGGTTATACTTCTTAAAAGAAAAACCCTCCCTTAAGTCAACAGTAAAGACTGTAAGGCAGTTTTTAGGAAGATAATCTTTACTTCTTGCAACCTGAGATGCATTTGGACCTTTGCTATGGTAGTTTAGAACAAGGAGGCCTTTCTTTCCTCATGTGATTTTCCATAGTTACACAAAAGTTTGGGGTAATATGTTGAATAATATTCACCAATGCAGGATACTGAATTCACTAGGTGCAAAACAGGCAAATCAAACATTCCATCAACAGTTTTGTTGGAGTCAACATTGTAAAACTGGGAGAAGATAGTCAAAATGGAGGCCACTAAGTTGATCTCACCTAAGAAGAAGATGGACTTTATTTTAATCAAATTTGACACTATTTGTTTACACAGAAATTTTCAAGATTGACCTCTGTACTGTGATATTTTGCAGATCACTGCAGTTAAAAAATAATTACAAATGCACTTTGTACACTCTCATATCAGGAACACTGACATGTGAATTATTTAAAAGGTATCTGACTCCAAAATTATAGTGCTAATTTATGCAGTGCTGTCAAATTATGCCTTTCATTTCTTCTAAGTGCAAAGTCAGAAGCTGTTTTAAAAACTGGAGCTAGGAGGCCAGATTTCACACTGCCTTGCACCCTCATTTACACTTGTGAATAGTGAATCTGAAGTGGGTGAGAAACTCTGTCAGACAGAAGGCTGCCAAAACTGGAAAAACGACAGGGAAAAGCTATTTCAGCTTTTTTCTTTTGTTACTTTCTGGCAAAAAACAACTAATAATTCTGAGCAATTCTTCATCCCTAAACTTGGAATGCAATGGAGAAGGGAAGGGATGAGCTGCAAAGTTTATGCTTTGAAAGCCTAAGGCTTGCATAGGCTTCTGATAAACTGCTGTGGAAAAGTCACTGGTGTATCCTTAACTGATCATGGCTGATGATTTAGGTGTGATGCTAAAAGCAATACTTTTGCCCCTAGATCTACAGGAAATCACTGTGGGGCGGCCATATGGATGTTGTGGCTCATGTTATGTTCCCAGTGAAGGATCTAGTAGTGGATTCAGTACATGGCTATTTGTACTGGGCCACAATGTATTCAGTGGAGAGCACAAGACTGAATGGAGAGGAGTATCTGGTGTTACAAGAGCACCTACAGTTTTCTGATAAACAGGTGACTGATTTTTTTTTTCTTTTTGGAGTGATGGAGTAGTGGGGTGATGTATGTTTTAGTACCTAGATCTCCTGAATATAGTCAGTGTTCATTGTAGTCCAAATTGACATTTTATGACCAGAAGAATAACATGTCTTACTTATAATATTTTTCTATCATCCTGAGAACATGGTAAGAATTTAGTGGTGTAATAGCTGTACTAAAACCTTGGTTTATAATTCTGAAGTCAGATGCTTGCAACAAAATGTGACATTAGAGATCTTGTGATTGTAATGCTGCCTATTCCCATATGTGAAAGGTACTTGCTTTTCCCCAAATGACTGAAGTCGAATGGTCACTTCTGTCTTGCACAGTAAAATAAGCAGCCAAAGCTCCATAGCATATCCTGCCTATTTTGTGATGTTCCCCAGCTTGGTGGTCCAGACAGGGCCAGTTTTGGGTCTGGACACTTGCCAGGGACACCAGATTTACACTTCAGGCTGCAGAGGTGCTGCTACAGAGACCAGTTTTGCCTGTAGTGATGAGAGAAGAGGGATGGCAGCTGGTGCCATCCTGGTGCTCAGTGCAGCTGTCCCCTGCTGCAGCCTGGCACAGCTTGCTGCTGCTTCTGTCACAAGGCTGATGAGGTGTCACTGACAGCCTCCATCTTGCCTTGTTCTGTCCCTCCTGCAGTGCCAGGAACATCAAGCCCCACACCTTGAGGATTATAAAGGGTCTCCTCCCCTGGCTCATCCCTTCCCTTCTGCGTCTTTTCTTTATTCCTTGCCCAAGTCAGTCACAGGCCTGGCCCCAGCTTGGCCACTCTTTCATTGCTCCAGCCTCTTGGGGAGCTCCAGAGGGCTGTGAAGAGCAGGGCAGTTCCACAGGGAGAGGAAAGGGCACTTGTTGCAAGAGTGAGTAAAGACATTGGACAGCATAACAGGTAAAAAGGGACGGGGGATTACTGTTTTAGCTGTATGAGGATGGAATACTCCTCTTACATGCAGGAGTAGGCTGGTAGAGGGCAAACAGGTGCCATTCTCACCTGTGCCTCACTAAAGATCCTGCAGTATGTGGGAGCTTCCCTTCTTTACCTGGAGACACTTTGAGGTGCTCTGAGGCCTGCACAGACAACCACTGTATCTCTGCTGACCTCCCCCATATCTTTCTTCTCCATTCACCCCTCTCTGACATCCTATCAAGTCTCTTAAAACCTTGGTTCACTGCTGGCTCCTTGTGTGGGTAGAAGTGGAAGGCATAGGCAAAATTTATTAAAGAAGCCCCACTGTTGAGTCACAAGGTGCAGAAAGGACTCCCTTGCTTTCTGAATTCCTCAGAGAGGAGGCTGAGTGCAGCTGACTCCAATCTTAGCCCTGGATTATGTAAATGGTTTGAATTTAAGGAATTACAGAGGTGTGATGGGATAACTTTCACCCCACAGGTTTTAATGATTAGCAAATGAATCATTCATTATTATAAATGATAAGACAAATATGTTAATCAGAATTATTTGCTACACAATATAAAAAGCTAAGAATCTACTAGTAGGTATTATTTAACAAAATATGGTATAAAATAAGATAGTGCACTATATTGAAGGAAGTATTAAAACATTATCTTAAAGCTTGCAAAAAGGAAATAATTATTAAATAGAGATTGGATTTAACTCACCCAAACCAATGCTCATGGGGAGATCTCTTTCACTCAGCTTTGAGGAGTACCCTTGGAGGATGCCCCCAGCCAAGGGAGGCATCTCCACACATATACCCAAGAAGAACCTGACTGTAGGAAAGAGGACTGGAATTTTATAGTATAAAGTGATTGACTGGTAGGCACAAAGCTATAGACTGGCAGACTAGCTTATCAGTCGGATCCTAATTCAAAAGCAGGACGTGTATTCTAAGTCTGGTGAACCAGAATGGTTTTAGCATAATTTAACACCAAGAGAGCCTCCTGGCACCAGCAGTTGAGCTTGCTTGATAGCCTGCATGATGGCTTGCATAGTATGCATTCTCTGATTGGATTTTAGATCTTATCAGGGTGGGCATATCCTAGCACACTCCTTGTAGATCATTGTTGTCCTCTCCATATCACCAAATCCTCTGCCTCTGCCATCATGTGGGATTTGTCTTCCTTCTTGGTAGGTGGCATTCAGTGTTGCCTATGCACTGAAGTAACTCTGAGGTTGAATATTCACCTCCTGAAAAGATCTACCAGGGTATTACCAGCTGCATGTGTCCTCTCCCTCCCTCCCCTTCTCATGTAGCTGGAACAAAAGTGATGGATGACTCAGTTCTTTGACAAGTGAATCCCTTACTCTCTTAACCGGGACTCGAGAACTTTTCTGATTGGCACTGCAGACCCAGTGTACCTTGGAACCTGTTCCATTCTGTGTGCTGAGCAGGTCAGGCTGAGGGACCATTCCACCTACTGCACTGCTTTTACTCTATGGAGTCTCTCTCGAAGGAGAGCTGAATGCTCCTCAGCTAAAACCACAGCCTGTGTGGGCTTGTGTTCTCTGTCCCGAGTGCTGGAGTGAAGCGTAGTTTGACTGTCACAGGACTAGGCAGCACAGATATATTACTTTCTGCAACAGCTTTCTTTAAAACACAGCTCTTGATAAAGAAGCCTTTGTTTTTATTCCTTCTGTCATAAAATGTGTGTTCCCATCTTGCTTGAAGCCAGGTTCTCTGTTAAAGACGCATTGCAATTTAGAGATCTAACTCTCTTGGTTAGATCTTGGTTATCACTCCCCAGAACATTTCAATTTCCTTTCCCAAAGGAAAAGAAGGTGATGGTTCTCCGATTAAAAACAAAATGCTCCCAATTTAGTTCATGAAAGGGAATTAAGATTCAGAAAGACCAGCTAATCTCATGGATCTGTTACATTCATGAGGGCTTGGGAAAAAGGAAAGCTGGTTCTGGTGTGACATCTACTCTACCTGTAAACCTGAATACAGAAGAAAAGGAAAACTTTTGTACTTCAAAGAAATGACTGTGCTGCAAAGGGTTAAATGTATCTTCCCGTATTAGCCTCCCACCTCTCTTTGGAAGCTGACTGATGTGGATTGTCTTAATGGGAAAATATATGCTATCCAATGGCACACTTAGACTTATCACATATCTTCCAGATGATCTGTCTCAAAGGACCAACAATTTGCAGTTTATTCTAAGTGTCAAGCACCACCTTTCTTGCCCTTCCCTTTTGTTTCGCTACCTGCTTCTCTGAATTGCCTCATGCTAACCTCAAATTTCTTGTTCCTCTTTTCAAGAACCTTGGCAGCAATAACACTGCTTGTCTGCTCCTGTCATTTTTTTTCTGCACCTTTCTCTGTGTCAGTGATATCAGCCTTCAACCATCCACTTATTCACACCTCCTACAAACAGGCATCTCCTCTCCTGCTTCTCTGCTGCCCTAATCTATGCACTGACTTCCTGAACTCAACCTCCTGCTGTGATGCATACAGGAAAAAGGCCAACTAAAAATGCCTAGATTGAAAAGTGACCAGTTATAGTTGACAAGTGTTTGTTCATTAAAATAAACTCATCAGGAAAAAAAAGGCACTACAGCATTCTTTAATGGTGGAATTATTGAGCTGATCATTATTGTCTCAATGTAAAGATGCAAATATATGTTTGCAAAAATACTAGTATGTATCTTTCTTGCAAAATGGAGTTCTTTATCCTGGAAAGAACACATCTTACCTCACTATTAAAACACAGATGTAACAGTAATTGCTGTTATTTAACAGTTAAAGCATGTTCTCCACATAACTGGTATTTACCATCTGCTTTTGTAATAAAGAGTTCCTATTCAGCTGGTCAATACAGGATCTTCAACAATTTATAGCTGTACCTCCTTTTAGCTTGAGTGCTAGGAATAGGAATGGAAGAGACTACTATGAAAATAACAGGTTTCCTAAACCAACACGAAGACAGAGCTTTGAAAGTCTAATTTCTTTGGCAGGAACTAGATCCTTTTATGACAATTACTTTTTTTTTCAATCAGTCATCTAGCCTAGCTAGTGTGTATTGGCATAGCTTGATTGATTTTAGCAGAGCTATTCTTGCTTATACCAATTTAGAACCTGGCATAGAATTTCCAGAGCACTTACTAAGTCATTTATGCTGTACAATGGTTAGGGCAAAAGTAATTTATAGTGGAGCAGGAAAGCATGCTATATGGAAATGTGCCAGGGCCCTCTAGGTGTTGTCTCTTTATATTTCTAATCAAAGGGTATTTCAAATAGCTAAATTTATAATGCATCATATGATGTTGAATCACATTGCATCTTCACAACTGTGTAACGTGTCCAGAGATAAATGAATCACTAATGAATTGGAAAAAATTTTTCTGTGTTCGAAGCATAACAGAAGGATGATGTTAAATTACTGCCTAAGACCTTATGATGAATAGCACAATTACTTATTTGCCTCTTATTAATGGTGATACCAGGGATTAGGAGAAAGAAAATGGACACATCTATGGGAAAATGTAACAGCTGCAGAAAAAAATTGGGGCAAGGACAAATAGCCCAAATGATTCAAAAAGCAAGACAAATTCAGGAAAATGTCATTTGGTGTTAAGGACAGGAGGGAGAATAGGTAAACAGGATAAAATATAACGTGGTTGACTAAATATACACTGAGGCACATACATGCTGTGAGATATTTTTAACGGGACAACCTACAGGAGCAATCATTCAAACCTGATTTCCTGACATACAATGTCAACAGAAATATGTCAAGAATGTAATTACATAAGGAGCAACAGACAACTAAGTGATACAGCATTTGCTTTCCTGTCATCATCTTCTGCAGTTTATTAATGAAGAGTTAGGGGGGAAAAAAGGCTGTTCCACTTACATCCATGAAGGAAATTTAAGTTTATAAAAGAAGAGCTACGACTAGTGTTTGGATGAAAAGTTTGAGAGCTGCTGGAAAACATGTTCAGAGAGGCCCCTAACAATTTGTAAGCTGTGCTAATGATATGACATAGACTACACTTGATAACATTTAGCAGACTAACTTGTGGAAGCAAATGCTTTTTATTCGCAGAACAGATTATTAGATGTCTGATTTCTATTACTGTTGCATATGGTATTGAATCTGTTGTTTACTGCAAAAGCAGGAAAGCTCTATTTTAAATATTAGATCCTATTAAAAATAAACAAAAAATCTTGCACCTCAGTTAAATGAAGATAAAACATTGAAGAAATGAACAGAAAGATAAATTTCCTGCACAATCCCTATTTATTAATAATAAATTATTTAATAAAATGTAAATATTTTAATTTCCTGCTTAATCATATATATCAATTACAATTTTGCATCTATTTGCCATAAGTAATGCAAAATATTATATATTCTATATATAAAATCAAAGCCAGAAAATAACGACAAAAGATCCAAAATACTTCTCTTAAAAGGTGATTCTGACTTTCAGACTGGATATCAACCACCTGTTTCAGACAAAGGTTGTTAAAATACTGGAGATATTCTAGAGATTTTGATAGGTAATCATTTGATACATTATTGCCATCCTATGTGAAGTACTCAGATAGTCTGGGGATGAACACTGTGGCAGGTGTTAATGAAAGGCTATCTAGAAAACAATCAGCTGCTGTAAATTAGTGTCCAGCAAGGACCTGATAATTTTCTAGAGCTACCTCTTTTTGTGTTAGAATAAACATTCATGATATTAAGGTTATTTTTGCCAATAAAGACCCAAGCATGATGTTGTCTAGACAACAGTTATGCCTAAGGGCTTTTATCCCAGAAGTGAAGATGTGTTTAAATTGCCATTTGGACTGTTTTTTCTTAGGTGGTTGGTTTAACTTTGGATCTCACTTATGGTTTTCTTTACTGGCTTGTGCAAGATAGTCTATGTCTAAACCTATACAGAGCTTCCCTCTGCAAAGAAGGGTAAGTAAATGTCTAGCAGAGTTATATTTTCTAGTTTTTGTGATACTCTTTGAGAAAAAAAAATATTGTCCAATACTGGACACACTATTTACTATTTTAATAACAAAAAAAAAGAAGAGCTAAAGATCACAGCTAGCTGATGGCAAACTACATTTTGAGATGGTGGGTAACACAGTTTTAAGGTGAGAGAAACACAGTGTTGTAGCTCAGCTGAGCTGAGATCATGCTCATCGATGTTTAAGTTTAGGTTTAGGAATTAATCAACATTTATTGTCTATTTTATCCTGGAATTTACAGGATCTGGCAGTTTCCCAGTGCCTAGAGCTCTGTAACTTGTTCATCCTGCATGACACTCAGGGCTCAAACTGACACCACTTTCTCATCTGAGCAACCAGTACTCAGCAGGCTTTCCTCTTGGTCATCCTGAATATGAAAGGGCTGCATTATTCCTGAAAGGCAAATTGTAAAAGGACAAAACAACAAAACCATGTTTATGGGTTAGCTTGAATACATAGTAAGACCTTGAGAAAACTGGTAATTTGTTCTCTAAGTGCCAAATGTATGATGAGTGGTAGTTTGTGAAACTGTGGGTTTGCTCCTTTCTGCAAGAAGAATGCCACTATTTATTTTTTTCAAGCATCAGATTAAACTTCATAAATTTATCTGAACAGCTTCTATATTTACATGTGTTCATAATGTTGCAGGAAGACTTTGTGAGGAATCAGCTGAATTTTCTGACGGATTTAAGACTTGCTATGATTAATAGTAATCACTTAGAGAATTAAAATATGTTGATTAGTTTTAGCTAGAACATGTAACCCCATTGAGAACCAACTGGCAGCCTTAAATCGTTGTTCCTGATATGCCACAGTACAGAGATTAGAAGTAATCCACCCTAATGGAGCTGATGGTGTGTCAAAGCTTTTCCAAATTTGTTTTGGATAGCATGAGTCTAAGCTTAAAGACATTTCTGAGATGGCAAAATGATACCTCTTACAACATATTTAATCTCTTACCCAGAAGATAAACTAGGGCCTAAAAAGGCCTTTAAGTTTTGACATATGATGTACAAGGCGGATTAAATCATAAGTGATCCCAGTGGATGAAAAGGTTAATGGAGTTTAATTAATAAAAGAAGAAAACTAGCAGTGTCAAATTCGTCTGGGTCCCTGCCCTAATGGAGTAGAATGAATCTCATTCTGTGAACTAGACTGAACCATTTCAGTGGAATTGCTGAGAAAAGATAGGCTGATTTTTCAAAATACTCATTTTTCTTCATCCATCAGAGTATTAAACAATTTTATAGTTGTTTTCCATGAAATCAAGGGAATGAAGTGGGCTTTTTGTTTGTTTGGGGTTTTTTTGCAGGTGTTTCTGCAATGTTTCATATTCTGAGAAGTGTGAAGAACTTAAAGAAAACTTTTTGATTTGTTTTTCTGTCTCCTACATGAGTATTGAGAATTTGAGTTATGAAAAACTTATCAATGTGTCAAACATTGCATATATCTGTTCTCTCTGCTTGTGTGATTCCAGTTCACTAATAGCATACTTGTTTTCACAGTTGTGGTAATGCCACCATCACAGAATTTGCAGCATGGAGTACTTCAGAAATATCTCAGGGGGCACTGGAATACTACAGTGGTCGTCTGTTCTGGATTAATAATCTTCAATTCATTACAACCCAGGAAGTCAATCAAAGCCTCAGTATTCCCTTCTCACAACCAGCACAGTTTACAGCCTTTACCCTTGTTCACACATCACTTAAACCTTTGCCAGGTACATAATTTGTTTTGTCTAAACTCCTCAATAGAGGTATTCATTGTCAGCCTGTAATTCTTTATTCTTGAAATTCTTTGGTCATTTGACAAAACATAAGGACAAGGGTAACTTATTAATAAATATATCAGGGTACACCAGGATAATGTGCCACTATAAAAGCTGAGTATGGATGAAAAGAATACATGGTGGTGTTATTAATTTTTTCTATTTAATGTCAGGTTATAGGATTTTCCATAGTACTTCAATGTTTTAAGTCAGGTTGGAAAAGTCTACCTATCCCTCACATTCTTTAGATTATTATTATTTCTTGTTTTGTTTATGGTCAGGAAATTTTTCTTTTACACCAAAAGTGATTCCAGATGCAGTGCCAGAGTCTTCCTTCAGGATTAAAGGAAATTTTTCAAGTTTCCTCATCACGTGGAGTCCCTCCACAGAGGTGGAATGGGGAGATGTCTTTTACTGCGTGGGATCAAAAGCTCTACAAGTGAGGATATTCATGCCATCCCTCCCTATTACCTACATGTATTACTGCATCTGCTTGCTGATGTATCTATTTTTAACAGAAATACGGTTTATTTCTTCTCCAGCATCTACAAATTGGTAAAGAATCAAACTACATTGTAAATAGAATGCAAGTTGTCCAGTTTCTCCGTCACTGCAGCCATCACAGGAGGAACACGGACTTAGCAGTAGCTCTGGGCTAGCAGCTGGAGTGTGAAGAGCCAGGCAAGGAGTTCACAGTGCTCAAAGATGTGTGAGAAAGGCTTTCACAGTAACTGAGACAGAAGTGTCCTCTGAGCTGACAGTGGGACAGCCTTTGCCTGAAAGTGAAATCTAGGCTTCACCCACAGTTAATTTTAGTGCATTTGGCAAGTTTTTCTTTAAATTCAAAGGGCAGATTGCTAGCATGTTGCTGCACATCACTGTAGTGCCACAGGAAATGCTGAAACAATGATCACTCACAGGAAGAGAGGCTCTGTTTTGATTTAGTTGACCAGCTTGGTGAGGAAATTTTGGAAAACTGAGGGCCTTTTTGAGTTGGAAAAAAATCTTGCTTTATTTTGTTCTGTTTTATTTCATTCACAGACTCTGGAGAGTGAGCAGTGCCTCCATCCGCATAACCTCACAGTGCCATCCTACCGAGTTGATTGGCTGGAACCATTTGCACTCTTTGATTTTACTGTCATTCCATACACATACTGGGGCAAGGCATCAATGACATCTGTATCTCTTCGAGCCCCTGAAGGAGGTGCTAAAATTTTAAATCCCATTCCTTACTTGTAGTGGGTACTGGGACCAGGTTTATGTCAGCAAGTGAAGCCCTGGAGAAGGAGGAGCAGCTTTCAGACCCAGTCAGCATTGTGAGCACCCAGGCAGAGTTGCGAGGACACGTTCCTGAGTATCTTTGGCAATTATCTATTACAAACATAAATGCACACAATTGCAATAATAGAATTCAGAATAGAAAATGCATGACAACATACCCACCATGTGGTTAAGAACATGAACAAGAAAGAGAAACTGAGATCCATTACAATCAACATCAAAGAGGGCATGCAATATCTTAACTACTTATTAGATTTTTAGTAAATGTTATGCATTTTTTTACTTTTGATTCAGTTTTTATTTTTGCTCTTATGAAAGTCAAAGTTAAGTTAGCTGAAATATAGTGTTGAGTGACTGAAGCACTGAGAAAGTTTATGAGATGCAGTAGATTTTGAAGTGGATAGGAGAGGAGAGAGAGTATGCTCTGTCTGGGGAAAATGCTTGCAGCCCCATAGTTACCTACAGGACTTGGGTAAATAGCTATGTTCTAATCTCAGTGCAAAAGTGCATTTTTTTTCTATTTATACAGCTCTTTTTTTTGCTAGGCAAGTTAAATTCAGATACCTACACACCAATGAAAAGCACAAAGGAACTGTCATGAAGTTTTTATAATCTTCTGTATTCTACACCTCACAAATTACTGTCTCAGCATTGGGGTTGTAAAGCTCCATCCCAAAACTGAAAGAGTTAATTACGAAGCAAGGTTTCTGTAGAGTATTTTGTTCTGTGGGGTTATATTTTTGTTTGGGCTTTTTTTGTTTATTTGTTTTTGTTTGGGATTTTGTTTTGTTTTTCTCTTTTTATACAGTTCCTTCAGCTCCTAGAAACCCTAGAATTTATGTGTTACGAAATAACCTACATGAAAGTGATGAGAAAGTCCTTGGGGAGTTCAGGTGGGACCGACCTGAAAGGGACAATGGAGTATTAACACAATTCAGGGTTCACTATCAATTATCGAATCAGAGTGGCACTGCTGACACTTTCACAGCATGGAAATCAAGCAGTGTTAAACCCACTCTGATGCGTTTTTCTATCAAGGATGTGCTTCCCAGACTCACAGTAAGGTTTCAGGTATGAAAAATTACTAAGCTTATCTCATGCTAGATGGTAGATGGTATCAGTGCCGTCTGATGTGTTTGCCTGGGAGATGTTGGGCTTGGGGCAAGAGTTGTGATTTCTGCATGTAGAACTGCTGATTCGTTGACTCACCTGTGGATCCTTGGCTTAACCTTTCTATGTATCATATAGTTCACTAAATGCTGTAGTATTACACCGGTTTGCTGAAGCCCAAAAGAAACATTTCTAGAGAGCTCCCAAAGCCACTGCTAAAACCTGCAAGTTAAACACAGATTCACCTGATTTGGTGGAGGTTGACAGGCCTTTTAAACAGTCACAGACTGAGAGAAGTTCCACTGCTGGAGAAATGAATGCAAGGACTACATGCTTCCATAAAAACAGAATTCCATTTTAAAACTTGTTGAGAAGTCATATTCTCATTCTGAAAAAAAAAGTTTTGAAACACACAGAATGTGTGCATGAAAGACCAGTTAAAAGCATGAGACCATGTAATAGATCAGGTATTGATGGGGAGAACACCATATTGTAGAAATGTCAGCCAGCAGTAGGAGTTGCTCAAGGCTGGGGATGGAGACAAGACTGTCCAGAGTTCTTTGAGTGCTAATTGTTAGATGCAGTATGGATCATCACTCTCTGGTGCACTGCATAAAATTCTCTTCATAGCCACGGTCCAGACCTGAATGTAGCCTTTGAACTGACCAGCACAGCCTTATGTCAAACAGAAGCACACACACATGTTCCTAGCTGAGCATACAGGGAATCTACTGGGTTTGACATTAGCTATGACTCTGCAGCCTCTCAAATGCAATCATTTATGCTCTGACTTAATGTAAGTATCAATCTCCCATCCCACAGGTACAAGCCTTCACCTCTGTAGGTCCAGGACCTTTGTCTGAAATAGCAGAGAGGAATTCATCAGGTAGGGATGATTTAGTTGCCATCTCATTGTTTGTGTGCAATAGTTGGTAAAATCGACAGCACAAGAATTTGCCAATCTGATAAATAGCCTCCAACACTTTGTGTGACATTTGTTTCACCTTACAGCAGACACCACAGAGAAAACAGTTACAGCCTCTGACATGAAATGATAAACAAATCACTTATCATTAGACTAAATTTCAGGATTTCCAAGCCTATGCTAAATTAACTTTTCTAGGTAACTCCAGGTTAGTATGGCATGCCAGGTTCTGATCTGTAATCTACATTCTGCTAGAGATCATAAAATATTTCTAATTAGGCTGTGAATGGTAACCAAGGGAGTTAGAGATCTATTACAGATCATAGGCTATCTGTAGTTCAGCTGTTAAAGTTAATTAAATGAGCAAATCTGTTTGACCGTGCTTAAATTTGTTAGGTAAGCATCCAGAATGCCACATTGAAAATATCTTAGGAATATGATTGTGATGACAAGAAGGCATCTCATTATTTCATTTATTTACTGAGTGCAGGGCCATCATTTATTTATATCTCTTACTTGTTTTCCTTATGAATGACTATGATTACCTAGAATGTTTCTTGTAAATTCTACTGTGCCCTTTTCCTTCTAGATTTTTTCCCTGCACCAACTCTCATAACTATTACTGCCAGCAAGTTGGTTTTTATGGACATAGACAGTAATTATACCGTGTGGGAACTTTCAGCAAAGACAAATGTAAAGGACATCTGTTATACTGCTAATGATGACAAAGCATACTATATCATAGAAGATTCTCTTTTTATTGTGAATATACAGAATGCTTCAAAGTTTCAGGTAGTCCTTTGTTCATTCCCTTACTTGAGAGAATCTAGAAAAGTATGTAGCCTTAATTGTTATTATTTTGTGGCCAAATATGTTTTTGAAAAAGTCAAAATGACTGGAGTATACCATTGGTAAAGTTGTCGTATTAATCATAAGTGGCTTTATTGATGTCTTTTTTATTGATTATATATTCCATCAGATATTTAATTTAAAATTCACACTATTAAATACAAGAAATTTATTTTTTGTATCAAAGTTAACTGAATTTCATTTTATTCTAATTTCAAGAATATGGAAGCAACAATTTATATTTGTGAAACAATAGTTTTCAATTGTATAAAAATTGTATAAAAACATTGCAATCTTCAATCCATGGCACCTCTTTATATTTTGACTTCTACTTCCCAAGCAGACAGTTTTTTCAGAAACAGATCTAATTTCATAGTGTTCTAGCATCAAGTTGGAAAATTCTGCTCTCAAGCAGTTTTAGTAATGTTTTTATTTTTTTCTTAAGTTTTTCAAAGATGCCTGCCTTCACAATGTCACAGCCATAACAGTTGACTGGATTTCAAGACGCCTCTTTCTTGCCTTGAAAACACCATGGAATGAAACTCAAATATTTGTTATTGATCTTGAGCTCAAGAAAAAATCTCTAAAAGCCTTGAACATGCAGTTGGGCAAAAGTAATTCAACTGTATCATCTCTGTTGTCATATCCTTTCTTAAGGTAAGGCATATATTACTAATAACTTTTTAAAAGCATATTTTAAACATGATTTTCATTAAATCTTCAACTGTTAAGGACCCAAAAGGACTTTTTATAGTACAGAAGTCTCTGGCACTATGTAAATCTCAGAAATTTTGGGATGTAGTTCTACTTTTATGCTACTAGTTGAGCTTGGTGATACCAAATTTCAAAAGATGGCTGTGATTAAGTAAAGGTTTCAAATCATACTTAAATAGGTTTTTCTGTTTAGGTACTGGAAATGAAAGTCAACACCAGATAACAATTTTTTACAGTAAATATTTTATCCAAAATAGTCAGTTATTGTGACCTTCCATACAAAAATAGCCTTAAAGCACTTGCAATCCCTTTGCAAGTACTGTGCTATGGTTACCTTGCTTTAATTGCTTGCAAGATTTTTGACTAATTACTCACAGGGCTGCATTTGGCGCAGATTTCTCAGATTCAAGTTTTTGTACTGTAAGAAATGCATTTTATTTGACAGCCGCTTGTACTGGATGGAAGAGCTTGCTTATGGCAGCCGAATGTTCTACTATGATATTCTGAATAACACCGTGCACCACATTTTGGGATATGTATCAGCAGAAGAACAGATGAGGAACTACTGCACCTGTGATGTGGCAGAAGCAGAGCTAGGAAGGCCTATGAGTATAGATGTGTCTGACTCCAAGGATCCTCAGCTTCTTTTTATCAGGGGAAGAGACGAAATATGGATCTCAGATGTGGATGGTTGTCACTGCTGGAGAATTACCAAATTACCAGGTTTTCAAGGTCTGAGTGCTCTGTTATGTTTCTAGGTAGTTGCTGATTTTTGCTGTCTCTTTCATCAAATAATATTCCTTTCTGAAAATAGCATTCATGGAGCACATTATTTATAGACCTCATTCATCTATAATCAATACGGACAAAATGTTTGTGTTCTGTGTTTCTGGTTGTGTATTGTTGATACAAACTGGGAGAATGAGCAGTGTGAGGACATTTACTGAATCAAATAGGTATTCTAGTAAAATGTAAATGTAAAATGTAAATCAAAGGAGATGCTACAGCTCAAATGCTACTTGTCAATAGATTTCATTTAGAGTATAAGCACATTATTTTCTAGGGTTTCATATTAGCTACACCTATTACAGTTTATCTCAGTGAAAAAGTACAATAGCATATTAAGTTATGTCTGAAAATGGCATTGCAGACTTCAATACTTAGGGAGGGTACTTCATGGAGGTAGGGTCTTGAATGACAACTTATCTATATTTCAGTTATTGTATTAATAACATTTAATCTTGGCTGATTGGTTTTCAGCTCAGTTCTGGAGGAGAGCTGGTAAAATTGTTCTGTTACCAGAGGAGCTGTCTTAATTGTTCCAGGGAGATTGCAGATCACGGTGGTTTTTATCTTGGAAAAAAGGTGGAAGTTTCTATAGACAACACTCAGTTTCATGTTTTATTTCTTGCGTTTGGTAATTGAATTGCAGTTCTTATGGATAATAAAACCCCTTCAAATCTACACTTGTAAACTGAAATAGCAATGTCTCAGCTTCATGACACCTACTGGAAAATACCAGAAATCTCTTTTCAAGGGAAGGTCTTTGAAGATACAGTATGGCCAAGATACTCACCCATATTTACTCACTGTGAATACAAACATCTACATTGTTTGCTCAGGGTTGGACTCAGTGATCCTTGCGAGTCCTTTCCCACTCAACACTTTCTGTGATTCTGTGATTCTAAAACTTAACTATGCAATATTTTTCTACAGGTAAGAAAATCAGCAGCTTGACTGCAGATAAGAAATTTATATACTGGAGCATGGAAACAAAGGAATACAGTGAAATTTGGCTAACAAATAAAGAAAGCACAAGACACTTTCTTTACAAGAGAGAAGATCATGTGCTGAAAATCTTAGCTTACAGCTCAGCGGCACAATTGTATCCAGGTAGAGGGGATTTGGGTTATTTGAAAATGCAACCAATTTCTTTCAGAGCATGTATTTAAGTTGGATTCAGGTACCTTCTAGAGGGAAACAACTTGCACATTTTTAAAAGTATGAATGTAAAGATTGGCCTTGTGTTAGATCATGCAGAAGGTCACAATGGTGTATATTGCCCATGCTTCTTGATGCCAAACCATTCCTATTTTCAAAGTTGTGCCAAACCTGGAGATTTAGAAAAGGTGCTGTACATTAAAGCACAGAAAAAAAGCAGATGTGTTGCACAGAGTGTTGTAGTGTTGCCTGAAAAGTCTGTGAAAAAAACTCCAAGCCAATTTTGTTGGAGATAAGTAGGTAATGGCTTTAATGAGCTATGCTCGTCCAGGAACACATCAATGTGCGCGTGAGCAAACTCGAATTTCCATGGCTTTTATAATACGGTCTATCCAATCATTATTTTACACATCTGCCAGTTCACCCTTGTCCCACCCCAGTCCCACCCCCTCAGGATTTGAGTCAGGGGTCAGTGGGACCCCTTCTTCATAATTTTCCTCTTCCTTGGACTTCTGGAGTTCTTCCAGTGTTCTGACTTCTCAGTCACTCTGCCCCATGTTTGTGTCTCCTGCGGGAAGCCTTTTGATATTCTTCAGCCTTCTGCCTTTAAGAGAGTCTTAACAGCTAAAAGAATTTGAGCTGTTGATATGGGATAGGGGTTACAATAGACAAACATTGAACTTAAACTGTTAGAAATATTAACACACTAAATTTCCCTTTGCTACAGCTACTATGTTCCTAAAATCTATAAAATGTGAAAATCAAAAATCAAAACCCCTTTCTGCATCAGTAGTAAGAGTTTGATAATGATCCCTGTTGTGACACAGGTTTCTGGTTTTGTTCACAAATATATAAAACTGAAATAAAAAGGTATCTGCCCTTCCAAAGACAAAAAGAACCCTGCTTATTAAAATTATTTATTAAGAAGTATCCAAGAGACAATTACAGGTTACATTAGAGTAGACCCAGGCTTCACTTAGAACTCCTAATATTTTAAACAAGTCATTGTAGAGTGATAATGAAATAAATAAAAATTCAGTTTCAATAGAAAATTGGGATTCATGCTACCTATAGGCATTATCTTTGTAAATGCAGAGGGTTAGAACAGCTACTAGCATGATGAATATATTCAAAATAATTCTTTAACTTCAGTTTTGCATTAAACCCTGACAAAAACACAGGGGAATATTTTAACAAGATGGATTTCTTTGGAATAAAGCAATTTCACATTCTTCTGGGTAGCCGGTAGAGTTACTCCTGCCTGCAGCTGCTCTGACCAATGCCCAGGCTATTCTTAACAGCAGTTTGGGCATGTTTGTTCCCGTGAGACCTGTCTGAGTTTGGCATCGGTGCATGACCCTGGTTTGGCCCTGATACAGAATGTACCAATCCCTATCCCCAGGGTATAGGGATTTCCACAAGATCCCCAGGCTTAGCTTGTTTAGAAAGGGAAGAACCTAATTTCAGTCGCAATGGATTATTTCTACCTGGACATTCCTGCAGAGCTCTTCTTATTTGCACTAACTGATGCACATATATTTGGAGGAAAATACAACCTTGGCATTTTGGGAGGAGGGCAATAAAGAGAAGTATTCTCACAAGTTTAAAATAAAAGTAAGTGAACATACTAAAATAAGAAAAAGTTTGTTCCCAGTACTGAAAGCAAATGGTGTCCATGTGGAAAAGTGATGTTTGTAAGGCCATCTGGGTTGACTGACATGCTCTTTATTGCTTTAGTGATGTGAGCAAGGAATACTGCTAGTTTCCTTTCACTTTGACCTATTTAATTGCCATCCAGAGATGTAATGTCAGTTGACAAATCAAAAGTACTCAGTGAAAATTATTGTCCTGTCACAGATTCTCTGAGAGAATGATTTCTCTTCAGGGTTAGAAGGAAGGGGACCGAATATGTAGTGAAGGATTTTCTTGTCAGGGTAAACACATTTCTATGGAACTGCCTGACAGAATTTTTGATACTGAAAATGACTCAATTCTTTACTCCATCTGGGACTTTTCCCATGGGAGTTTTACTACTCTAGGTAACTATAAAATTGACAAAGATTTAACTTTACATTTATTTCTGTTGAACAGATTTTTTAGTCACTTTCCATTCTTTGCATGAACCTGACTTTGGTAGGAGTGTCAAGGTTTCTCATTTAGGGAAAAAAGATCTTGACTGTGAGGTTAGTTGTTCTGCCCTAAGGGCAAGCATTGGACCTTGTACCTTCTTCCCTATGCATATGCCTTAATATTTTCCTTCTTTGTGGGAAGTCCATTTAATATATCTTTATTTTGTTTTTAAAAGTACATCAAGTGATGAGGAATTTTCTTTTGTTACGTTTTGTTAACTTTCAGAGTGTAGTTTTCTATTGTTTTCTCCCTGTAGACTCCTTTTCTAATTCTAAAATTTGTCTCTTCTTCCTTGTTGTTACTTTACAAGTGGAAAGCTGTTTGGAATAAAAAAGATATAACATATTTAATTTATGGAGAAAGGTACTCTCTATTCTGCATATCTGTCTTTCCTGTGACAAGCAAGTTTGGGCTCATCTGTGTGTACTGCCCTTGATAACACAGCAACTACAGTTTACATTTCCATTCTCTACTTAAAGAAGAACATAAATTCTTTATTAAAGATGTATCTTATCAAACATAAATGAGACTTTCTTTGATGACTATTATTTTTGTGACCACGCAAGTCATCAAATAAAGTACATTCAAGTGGGATTTTCCTCTGATTTGGTTTGTAAAAGTGGCAGGAATGGTGGTTATGCTTTCTCATAAGAATGGTGGTATAATCCCATGTAAGTTTGGATAGATCCAGCTGTAAATAACTTTTTAAAAAATTTCTTTCCTAGATAAAAGATGCCTGATTGTATTGCCAGACACTAAGAAACCTACTATCCTTGCTACCACTAACACCAGTTTTACATTGAGATTGCCATCTGTCACACCTCAACAGCTATGTCCTGGCATAGTGCAGCCTACGCCGACATACCTGGTCTTTGTCCAGCAAGTGACTAACAACTGCATGAACTCAAGATACTGTTTGTCTGCTCTAGAGCAAAAAACATTGGTATGGCTATTTTAGAACAGAAATGCATGTGATACTTCATATAAACAGGGAATGTGATATCACCTGTAGTAATTTTATAAACCATTCTGTAACTTTCTATCAGTGAGTGTTTTTCATTTCTATGTCCCAACAGTAATTCCCCTTTCTGTCTGGTATTTAGTAAGTGGTAGATTTCTTAGCTTTCCTTTGTGCAAGTACTCCTCTACTTTTCAGCATG
Organism: Sakesphorus luctuosus; assembly: GCA_013396695.1. Lineage (NCBI taxonomy): Eukaryota > Metazoa > Chordata > Aves > Passeriformes > Thamnophilidae > Sakesphorus > Sakesphorus luctuosus. The sequence continues at coordinate 18,786 of VWZD01007617.1, read as the reverse complement.
CCTTTGCTAAAATCCTGTTGAAATGAGTCTTCAGTCTCTATTTCTAAAATGAGTAGTAGTGTTTGATATTAATCTGTTGAAATAACTCTTGAGACTGTACAGCAACCAAATAGCTTGCCTTTATGTGCTTTGTGGTAGTGGTACTTGTGTTCGTAATTTTTTTCTTACCTTTTTTTTAACTTTGCCTTTTCCTGTGTATGTAGCAGGCACTGAACAGTGATATTACACTTTGGGTTGTTTTTTGGTATGTGTTTTCTTTTCTGCAGTGGCCTATTACCCAAACTATGATTTTAACTTTTTTTTTAAAAAAACCCCTGAAGTGTATTACAATACAAAAGAACTACTGTATTATTTTTTAATATGCATTTTACTGACAGATGATTGGATTGACATATGATTCTCTTTTCTGAGACTGCATGTTCATTATCTGATTTCTAATTACAGGAATTTCAAGATCCTATTGCTGTCCTAGGCAACCTACAGCCATTTTCAAGTTACACCATACAAGTAGCAGTGAAAAACTACTATTCAGATGAGGAAGTGCTGCCTATGGGAAAAGATACAGTTGCAACAACTCTGTGTGGAGGTTTGTTTCATATTTTATTCTCACTGAGCAGAATTCTCATCTCAGTGAAAAAAAATTTATATGTAAGTTTGATTTGTAAATCAGGAAGCAGTAAAATAGTCTGCTTAAAATATAACCTATGGAAGTTTGATTTGTAAATCAGGATCAGATAAATAGTCTCCTTAATATATAACCTGTGTAGATCTTCACAAGGTTTTGGCAACCAGATGATGAATTTGTAAGATTCACAAGACACATACGTATTCTTTCATGCTGTGACTCATTGGCTTCCTAAGGAAAGATAAACTGTGGTTAATAGTGGGTAAACAGTTGCAGTTTCTGCCTTGGACCACATTTTTTAATAGGCTGTATTTGAATGTATATGGGGTTATGTATGTTTAAATATGTGTGCCATGTATTCATTCAGCATTCAGATTTTTTTCCCCTTGATCTGACATCATTCTCATAATAATTATTGTTTCTTAGGGTAATGCAGATTTATTTTGTTATCAACCAGGCTGAAAAGACAATGCTTCATTTTTACTTTTGGCCTGAATGACAACAGTGCATTTTCATTTGGTTTCAAGAATTCTGATGCACTTTTTCAGTTATTTCCACTCAAAAAGAAGAAAACTTGGACTAGTGCTTTGGATTAGAATATTCCCTGTGTCATTTAGGGCAGAGTGGACCGGTCAGGGGTTACTTAAAAATAAATAAACATGTTGGTAAACTTATCTAATTATGGCAGAGGGAAACTAAGAAATCTGTGTGTGAGTGGGTATGTGAGAGAGGTATGGGTGAAGGCAAGAGGACAAGATATGATTGGTGGTGGATTGACTCTGACTGGATGCCAGATGCCTGCCAAATTCACTCTATCACCACCCTCCTCAGCTGGTCAGGGGAGAGAGAATGTAACAAAAGGCTCATGGGTTGAAATAAGAACAGGAAGCAATGACTCACCAGTTACTGTCATGGACAAAAGAGACTCAGTTTGGGGAAATTAATTTAATTTATTACCAATCAGATCAGAGTAGGATAATGAGAAATAAACCAAAACCTTAAACCACCTTTTCTCCACCCCTCCCTTCTTCTGGGACTTCACTGAAGAAGAGAAGAGAAGAGAAGAGAAGAGAAGAGAAGAGAAGAGAAGAGAAGAGAAGAGAAGAGAAGAGAAGAGAAGAGAAGAGAAGAGAAGAGAAGAGAAGAGAAGAGAAGAGAAGAGAAGAGAAGAGAAGAGAAGAGAAGAGAAGAGAAGAGAAGAGAAGAGAAGAGAAGAGAAGAGAAGAGAAGAGAAGAGAAGAGAAGAGAAGAAGGAAAGAAAAAAAGACAAAAAATAAAATCTAGCCTATAATCAATAGATTTCAAATCTTTGTATGGGAATCCACATCTGTAGTATAAGATTAATGTGACACATTGATTGAATAAGATTGAATACTATTGGGATGTGGCAAGAATTCACACCATTACTTCTTTGTATGGTAAACTGATCCATCCTGCAGCAATGTACAGCCTTTTAGTCATGAAACATAAGGGTAGCATATGAAATAGGAGACTGAATTGCTCCACTGAAATGGAATTTTTCAGTCTCAAGTTAAAATGAAACATGAAACTCAGAATGGGCTTCTCTAGTTGGGGCAAAGCAAAACATCTGAATCAAAATAAAGTCCTAGACAAAAAACAAATAAAACCAACCAAGCAAACAAAATCTCCGCACACACTATCCCAGCCTACAAACCCTGAGAATTTTTAATATGTATTTGTATCAACATTCAGTGTGCTTTTCATAATTTATTGAAAAATTTCCAACCAGCTGTAAATAGAAGGTATATGTGTCCTGGCACTTATGTTCTCAATTTCATGAATGTAACTGCTAGTTTAAATTGTAATCAGATGCTGCTAGAATCTCTTGAAGTGTGTGCACTATTTTACGCCTCTGAAGCTGTGTGAATTCCTTCTGCCTTTCTCTCAATTCTGTAATGAAGTGAAAGAAGCTTGGATTAATCTGTGCTTTCCATCAAAGAGCATGATAGAGGGAATGAAAAAAAAAAGGAAGACAACTTAGAGAAAAATAACGCATTGCTCTTGCCACAGAGTGTCACTCTTACTCCACCTATGTTTTAGCTGGAGAAATTAGAAATTTGTCTTTACTAGCCTAGTTTCTGCATATTTTATTAAATAATCTGCAATCTTGCTACTAGAACATATCTTATGCCATATGGACTCATCATTCTGATATTTTGGGAACATAAGTTAACTTTTTACCTAACTGGACAATTTAATAGGCCATTTTCTAATGCGGAGTTGAGGCATGCTATATACTATTTCAAAGTTAGTGACCTTAAAGCTTCAAAGGAAGGCCTGATTTTTCCAGAAAAATTATTGGGTAACCAGCTGGTATGGACATCAAACCAGCAACCCAGTTTCTTTCTTACACAGCTCAGCCAGATCATGTATTTCTGAGTCAAATTGTAAATGATAGCAAACAGTGCTTCATTTTGGGTTTTCTTCCTTCAGAAGTTTCTGGTCAAGAAAAGGCTTTTCAACTGGAATAGCACACAGATATTTTTTGAGTGCTTGTCCAAGTAAGCATCATATTAAACTCATATCTGACCCCCTGATTATGAAACAAATTGACAGCAGGAATTCAGTGTATAAATGTAGTGGTATAGGATACCAGCTGGTTTTTGGAGAGTTTTTAGTCTGCTTTCATTGTAGGATAGAAAGGAAGATACTAAAAAGTCCCTGAAAATATTTCAAACTTTTTTGAAACCTACTGACTATACAAGAATACGAGTTTTACATGTATAAAGTGTCAGTTCTGTAAATGAATCATATTCATACACATATTTCATTTCCTTGGTGACATTTCTTGACTTCCCTAAAAATAAACAAAAAAATGTCTTGTGAGATCTGTACCTAAAAGGAGATTATTTTTTCTTTCTATTTCAGTACCAGAGGCAGTTAATACCATTAAAACATTAGTTTTGTCTGACACCACCATCAATATATCTTGGAGTGAACCTCTGAAGCCAAATGGACCTCTTGAATCCATCCGCTATCAAATCTCTGTCAATTTATTACCTCCTGTCCCAGGGACACCCTTGCGAAAAAGTGAGTTTTCAAGTGGGATCCTTGCCTGGTCTGTCAGTGGACTCCAACCTGGAACAAACAATTCATTCAAGGTATACTTGCAAGTAGTTTTACTGATTTGTTCACTTACCAGCAAATCTTTTGACTGCACTTCTGTAAAGCAGAAAATAAAAGCATCCAGCGTGGATTCATAAGACCAAAATGCACTGCTTCTCCTTTTCCAGATGAAGGCTTAAAAGAAAAACAATCTATGATGTATCTGGACAGCAGGGCTATTGGCAGAGTGACATTTTCAAAACCAACCAAATAAATGTTGTCTGCAGAATGGGCACAGGGTACATCACAAATAGTTACAGAGTGGTTTTCACAGGTGGAAGAAAATTCAGCTGATGGCAGGAGGGGATCTGTTCTGGTCTTAGTTTGATTTTGTGCTTTTGTTAATGATTTGAATATCTATATCTATATCTATATATATATATACATATGTGTGCGCGCGCACACACACACACACCCCCTTCTGAAGAAGGGACGGGTACTTTAGGTCATGAACTTCCAGCCTTAAGATGTGTAACACTGCAGCTATGAGGCTTAAAATCTTTCTACACTTGTACTTGTATTGCCTGCATGCTGTCTTGTTTGAAAACAACTAGTCTTCTAAACATTTTGAATTGCTAAAGCAAAGCTGCCTTTTCAACTGGTATGATACTGTATAGTTCATTCATTTCCTCACTAGGTTCTTGCTTTTCATCCTGATGAGAACTGGTTTTCTGAAAGTGTCCCTGTCATTGCAAAAACTTTTGATACTCCACCTGCACCTACCAACATAGTTCCCAGAAACACCAGTTTCCAGCTAGAATGGAGAGCTCCTCCACATGTCAATGAAACCAGCTTCTGGTTTGAGCTGCGTAAGGTAAAAATACCTCTTAGGAGTTTGGGGTTTTTTTGGTTTGTTTGTTTTTTGTTTTTTGTTTTGTTTTGTTTTTCAGATTAGAGCAATTTTAAGCTACTGTTGTGATGAGCAGGACAGGCTGGGTGACAGGATGTACATGAAGAGTCTCAGTGGATAATTTGGGTATGGTGATGTCAGTCTTAGTGGCTCATGAGGGAGAGGATGGAGTCAGTGTTTGCCAGGAACAAGGAGGAATGCAGCTATAGCATTTAGTACTCCATAGTGGCAAAGGACATCCTGGATGACCCCACCAGAATTCCTCCTGGGTCTCCTGTTTCAGCAAAGTCCTTTCCCTGTTTCCTCACTGCCCTGCCCCATCCTATGTCTGTTCTGCACAAGAAAAATAAGGAAAGGGTTTTCAGCAATAAATACCAGCTACAACCTAGTATCTGAATTTTATTTTCCTGTGATAGAAGCTAGGAGAAAATGGTAGAGACAAAGACAGATCCAGTAGTGTCAACGGTAAAAGTAAGTGCTGCAGCGACAGCAACACGGATGGAAACTTCAGATTTTAATACCTGAACCCCTGGACACTGAAAAAGTCATGTGCTAAACTGAATTGCACAGATTCTTTCCTACAGAGAGTCAGGTTCATTAGACCTACACCAATCATTTCCCTGCCTTAAAACAAACATCATAGTACAATTCCACTAAACTGCCTCCTTTCAATTGTGTCATGGCAAGCTGAACTCATGGGCACATCATGATGACCCACCTTTTGGCTGTGTAAAGTGGTCACTTAAACTGTTGTTCTTTATTATCGACAAAACTTGTAGGTCTTCTGAAAACAAATTGAAATGTTAGGGGTTTTGTCCTTCATTTCTAAGAAGACAAAGTCCCATGACTGAAACAGCACATGTATCGTATCTCCACTACAAGATTAAGACGTGGAAAAGTAGTTAATCACACAGGAATAGAACTGTGACATGCTTTCAGAAGAGCAAGGAAGTTGACCATGATGATGTTTTATTTTTCTAGTGGTCAACAAAGACTGACTGGTTTTCTCCTGAGAGCACTACATGCACAGCAGGTCTTGCTTACCTATGTAACCTCACAGGAACCCTTCCTTCAACCAACTACTTTGTAAGAGTAACAGTAGTTTATGTTACAGGACTGAAAAGCACTTCTTCTTCAACAAGCTTTAAAACTACAGGTAAGAACCTCATGTCAGGCAACAAGATTTTAAGACTATATTTGGGATTTGAATATTAAACTTAATGTTTTCTAAAATTTAGCAGGTAATTTTCTTATATTAAGAGCCAATAGTTCTGTGTGTTTGAAAAATTAATAATGCAATACTACACTTTGAAAAATAATAAGGGAAAATATATTAGGTTCATTTCCAAGTGGAGCAGAGGAAAAGAGGGAGGGAAACTGAAATGAAATGCCTACACACATGTGAGCTCATTACTGGTGAAAGGCTGCATGTGAATCAAAAATTTGAAATTTATCCCTTGCAAAGAGAAGGCCAAAGATACTTCTGAATGGAAATTATTGATGAAAGTCCTCCGTCATTTTGTACCTCTAAACACCCATGTACACATCTAATTTTTTTGTGCCTGCTAGCCCTTTGTCTTACTGAAAACACATTCTAAGGTTTCTGTTTCTTTCCCTGTTTGTCCTAAGCTGGTGTTCCCAGTAGGCCAGGAGTACCAAAAAGAGCAGAAGGCACTAAAAACTCTGTAGAGTGGGAAAAGGCTTATGACAATGGAAGCAACCTGACCTACTACATCTTAGAAAGCAGGTAAGCTATGCATGCAGGTACTCTTCCCATAGGTAGCAGCCCAGAACAAATCTGGATGTGCAGGGATTTTCAGGCTGGCTCTGGTGGGAAGAGCAAAGTATCTGTGATGCAGAAGGCCCTTCTCATTGGGATCTCTTTCTTAGATAAACCTAGTAGCCATAATTTCTAGAAATTCCTGAAAAACTTAGCACAAAACATGCACTAACAACATTTTCAGACCAACTTTGAAATCCAGCAATATACTTGGATCTATGTCAGTATATTGGAAGATTTAGAGATCATTTCACATCACAAATTTCAAGTATGTAGTACGTATTTTTTGCTAAAATATATGTATAAATATCTTAGTGGTCAAAGAACTCATGCAAAGACATTATAATGTTGCCAGAACTAGAATATTCCCAGCAATTTGGAATTACTATAATTTTTAAAGTGCTCTGTGATCAAATACAGGTTGCCTGGACTATACATATCACACTAGAGTGCCAGTTCATACTTATTCCTGCACTGGCATTGGAGGGGCTGAGCGGGCAGGTTAGAGTGTACTGCTGTGGGCAGTGACTCTCAAACTTCTTGTTTTTTGACCACAACTCTGCAGAGATCTGTTGGAAGAAGTCAGTGCAAAACTTAATAACCATTATTTAAAAATGAGAAGAGTCCACCTTCTGAGATATTCCTGTGTCATTGCTTGAGATCATTGCTGATGGAAGGAAACAGTTTTCTAAACTCAGCTATTATTTTTTTTCTTCTCGGTTAACTCTGTGCTTATGCAAGCTAAGGACTGACAGCACTCTGGAGCTGGGCATACTTTACCTATATAAGTTTTCACCCAGACATATTTTCCTAATGCTGTAAGCTTCCTCCATATAGTTCTGTGAGCATACAGGAGCACTGACCCACATGCTGAGACAACAATAATTTTGATATGCCAACAGCCAGTCTGTACCTGACTTCCTGTGGATGGAGGTAAAGAAAAGTCAGTCTCTTGGCTTGTGTCAAGACTGTGCATTAACTGCTGTGTTGCCCAGAGTCCAACGTTTTATTCATCTCTGGAATCATAATGCATCACTGAAGTGATATTTTAATGAAGAAAGATTTTCTCGAACTGTTTGAATGTACACATGCTGTTGAGTTTGACAGAATTTCACTTTGAACCTCATAGTCCTTTTACCTCAGGTATAAAAATGTTAGGTCAGTTGTATAGCATTCTAGAAAATATTTGCTTTGCCCTTTGAAACAATTCCTTTTTCATGCAGCTCTAGTAGGCACATGTCCACAATAAGGACCTGGAAAATATAGTTTTCCGACTTCTTTCTGTTTAGAAGTGTTTGACCCTTTTTCTGCATTAACGTGTGTTGGGAGAATGATTGACATGCTCATGAAGGTCATTTCACATGATATATTATGGTCTTGCATGACATGAAGTGGTATTTCAGATATGGTCTTTCAAGTTCAAATACATGGTCTTCTTTTGGTTTGTGAATAATCAGCTCTGAATTTATTGTGAGCAATCAATCTCAGTCCAATGGGGAAAGGACAAAATACACCCATCAGTCAGCAGAGACTGTGGGAAGGAGGCTTGCTAAAGAATTGTGTCTTCACTGCCAATTACTTGCTTCCTGTTTAGCTTGTGAAACCTGACACAGGAGCCACTGAATTACTCTGGGTCGGGGCAATCAAAAAGTTCTAACAGGGTAGAAAAAAAAAATGTTTATTTGTTTTTCTGAAAGCTAAATAAGAAAGTTTTGAAATCTTGGCTGTGAGGCATACACTGAAATGGGTGAAAGTGTGCAGGAGCTTTTTATGTCTAAAATGTTCTAGTGTTTCATATCCAATGCCAAGATAAAGATGTGTGATTCTTAGCATAGCTGAAATGACGGGGCACAATTTTCTGCTCTGCAGCCAAAATCCCACAACCAGACTGAGCTTTCATGAGGGCAGAGGGATGTCATGAAAACCAGGGAACTGAAGTGAAAAACAGGGTGGAGGGGAAGCAACAAACTGCCCTCGTGGCATTAATGACATACCTGTGTCATTGTGCTTGTGCATGTTCCAGGAAGCAGTCTGGCAACACCAGCAAAGTGAAGTCCTTGTGGGAGGTAGTTTACAAAGGCTCCTGTGGCAGTATTTGCATATGGAAGGCCAAGAACTTAGAAGGAACTTTCCAGTTCAGAGTGGCAGCTGCAAATGAGCTGGGACTTGGTGAATACAGTGACACAAGCAAGGATATAATTTTGCATGAAGGTATGTCTTGTACTTTAGTACTCTGTAAATACTTTTTTATTATTATTCTAAATAACCATACCGATTTATGAACAGAAACTTATGTTAATAATTATATTGTTGCAAAGGTAAAGTAATGTGTCTAATGGGTAATAAATGGTGATGTTTATATGGTGAGCTCAGCTGCTAGTGTTCATCCAGGCTCTTTTGCACAGAACAGTGGGCTTGAAATGTGCCTTTGCTCATTTAAACCAGTTTCTCTCTGTGGCCCTGCCACTGCTTTATGATAGGATTCTTGAAGAAAGGCAAGCTCCCACAATGGGTAAAGATATGGGGATTCCTCCTTTCCTTTAGCCAGAACATTAGACTTGCGCTCTGTGGATGCTTTCGGAAATCCCACCTTGCATGGTTAAACAGTTCAGCATTTTCTCTTTCTACACACTCTGTAGGTCATCACCCCAGGAATGGCTCTGGTCTGGAGGAGAGGGATTAGTCTGACCAAATGCAGACATCCACATATAGCCTACAAGAGAGCTTTGTGCAGAGGAGGACCTTTACACAGCAGGCTGCTCAAGGGTTCTCAGATGTGGTCAGCTCCATAGGATTGATATTGTTTGTATACACAGTCACTAACAAGATTTCCTCTTCTGTTTAACAGATAATATTATCTCCCCAAGCACCATTGCTGCCATCGCTTCTGTGATTGGAGTTGTGCTGAGTTTGGCTGTGATTATACTATCAGGTTTTGGTATGTGGCTGAGTTTTTTGCATATGTTTGGTTTGCCAGGCCTCAGTAAAACAAAGTCCAGGTGTTGGGAGATGTTTGGCCTCCAGATTTAAGGAAATGTTGAGCAATTCCTATGATGGGAGCTGGAAGGAATTTGCATATTCTTATTCTTTGATACCATAAAGATGACTGATTGTATTTTTGATATCAAGGACAGAATGCAAATTCACTCTATCCTCAGGCATTTCTTGCTCTGGATTACACAGGAATGCTGAAGGAACTCTGATGTTCATGTGTATCCTTGTAAAAACTTGTACCTTACAATTCTCAAGTTTGGAACTGCATTTGTTCACCTACGAGTCCCATTTTCTTTCTCTTAAGCTTTGTCCATGAAGAAAGGATGTAATGATTACCCTGAGATGTAAATGTCCATATATGATGGTCCTGTCCTCTTACTCCTCATCCTTTCCCTGGGATGCAGCAGCAGTCCTTCAGGCTTGGATCTAGCCATTTATAGAAATCGATGCTTGATGGGTCTCTCAGTGTAATGAGCTGAATCTGTGTTTTGTGGGAAAAAGCTGGCCAGATGGAAATAACTTGTTTACATGAGCTGCTGGGGGGTCATATTGGTCAGAATAGCAGAAACCCTATAACCTTTCAGCCTGCTCACATACTGGGATGCTCGCGGAGTGAAATACCTGACAGTCTCTTTTCCTGTTCCAGTATGGCACCAAAGATGGAAATTCAGAAAACAAGCCTTGACTGGACAGATAGTGTTTATCAATGAAGATAAAGAACTAGCTCAGCTCAGGGAAATGGCTGAAACAGTGGGACTAGCCAATGCCTGTTATGCTGTACGGTAAGTCCTCAGGGCAAATGCACTTTCAGGACAAAAATATCTGAGGGCTTCCCTGGAGCAGTTTTCATCAGGCCACTCATTCCTGACACCTCAAGGTAGAGTTAAGGGCTGCATGTGCACTGCAGGGCAGGTCTGCTCTGAAGGACGCCCTGCCATGTGGTCTCCCTCGCATGGAGCCTGGCATGGGTTGTCCCTAGCCCACCACCCTTCACACTCAGCCATGCAAGAAACACAAGTGCATGGGGAAGAAAGAACATCTGATGTTCTCCATAGCTCCCAAAACATCCAGGCCTCACTTGAGCTTCCCTTAAATGTACCTGATGATACAAATAGTGCCAACTTCATTTGAGGAAGAATTTTAATAAAATCTCAAACAGTCTTAGGTATGAACAAGTGACTAGTATTGCTGTTTTGTAGGACTCTTCCTTCTCAAGCAGAGATTGAATCATTGCCATCTTTCCCTCGGGAAAAACTGAATTTACACAAATTGTTAGGAAGCGGAGCATTTGGAGAGGTGTATGAAGGGACTGCAGTAGATATCCTGGCAGATGGAAGTGGAGAATCCAAAGTAGCAGTCAAGGTAATCCCAGCTGTATATTTCTCTGGCAACAAAAGGGGATCGGCAGATAGGTTTGTCTTAGAGGTTTTATCTGAGAAATGTGTGTTGACAGATGTGGATATTTCCTTGCAGTGTTTCTTGCAAGTCACTTAAAGCTGTGCCTATCTCCTTGTAATGATTTCTGGAAAATAATGTATATTTAAGGCCACATTTATGTCTGATTGCTTTGCTTAAGGACTAGGTGATGATGGTGGTGATGATCAAAGTGTTACTACACTCTTGCTTTCTTTTGAGTAGACTTTGAAGAAGGGTGCAACAGACCTGGAGAAGAGTGAATTCTTGAAGGAGGCACACTTAATGAGGTAGGGACAGCTCTGCCTCTGCATACCCTCCAAAGCCAGCATCATGTGAGGATGATGGCCTTCCAGAGGAACGAAAGCAGCACTTTCCTCTAAACAAATTATTGTAGTATTTTTAGGGTGTTGTCCTGTTTCTGCTAAAAAAGTAAATTACTACTGATGAATCTTATGAAACTAAAGTTATAAAAAAGATTAGCAAAATTTAAAATATATACTGCAAGTTCAGTATGCTCAGATAATGGTCTTATCTGGGTTTGGACTGATATATTTCAATATCTTTGCTCCACTAAAACTAAGTTATTGCTAAAGGCAATTGGAGAACATTTGGCTAATCCCATTTCACCAAAATGAACAGATCAGAACAAGATGATGCCTTGAAGTTTTAATTTACTGTGGACATTGTTTCTAAAAATTGTGCATATTTGCCACTAGAGGCTGCCACATACCTCTTCTATTAAGGCAGGTTTAATGCATCTGTCACCAATGCAAGAATTTCACATAGAGAAGTTTGTGTTTCAGCTAGAAATCTGGTTTTCTAGAGTCTTCACAGAAACAAGTAGAAGTTCAATTTAAGTTTTCATCTGGTAATATCAGACTAAGAGGGTAGTTTAATTTTCAGATGCACCTCTGCACTTCTTTGACTTTTATATCACGAGTGCAGAATTAAAAACATTTTTTGGAAAATGCAGGATTTTTACAGAAAACATAGTGTTGCTAAATTTGAAATTCGTTTTCACAGCATTCTTTTTTTTGTTGCTACATATTTTTTTAAAAGTGTCTTGTATTTTTTTCCTTTTTCCACACACTGTACCTGATTGAGGTAAGAGGCCTGCAAAAACCAAAATGTAACCATGTCATTAAAGCAAAAATTGGTTATAAATATTAAGAGTTATGCATAAACTTCTTATAATCTATCTTTAGTCTACATAGAAGTCATAAACTCAGTTAAGGTTTCTTTTCAGTGTAGTATGGAAATTATATGAACCCACAGTTAAAGTCTCTGAAGCTCCTCCTGATTCTGCTTTCTTGTTGCACATAATAATCCAAACCCAGAAATCCTAGAAGAATATATAATTGAAAAGTATTGCAT
>VWZD01007614.1:38650-62963 GCA_013396695.1 Sakesphorus luctuosus | reverse complement strand
CTGAGATTAACCATATTACAAATGTAATTGCTTTCCTATGCTCAGAAAAACAGGAAATTGTAGATTTATTGGTGAAAAATCTGAGATAAAATAAAACATGGTGGGTTTTATGTGTACACCCCAGGGATCCAGTCTAAACCCTAGAATTTCAAGCTTAAGCAATTTTTTAAAAAGTGGGGGAAAGGTGGGAAAAGACAGCAATTATTTTCCTGTAGGACTTCTTGTCACTTGGAAAATTAACAGAGTGAACTCAGTAGGGGATACTTCCTTCTCCCATCTTTTGCTAGTAGACAGATTTACTGACAAAAAAACGTCAAAGCTTTTTTCTTTATAACAAGAGCTGAGGAGGCAGATTTGTTGAAGACCATGTTCTCTAAGTCCACATATGCAGGCTGTAGTTAACTAAATGCATCAGATCCAATTCATATGGTCATATCTGGAGAAAAAGTGAATTAAATTATGCAAGTAATTGAAAAAATGTTTAAAAATGTACTGAAACAAATATGAGCATCTAAATTGCATGGTGTTCTTTTTCCAGAAAAAAAACTGCTTTCATGAAAATCAAACTAAATTCCTTTTGATTGATGCAAAATGATTACTTCTTCCAAATTTGTTTTTTTGAGAACTGTTTATTTAATGGTTATAGTTGCCAATATCTTCAATATCCAGTTATTAAAAAGAAAATTTAAAAAGTGCTATTATTTCCCTTAGTATTGTTTCAGAAAAGTCCCATAGATCTTGATTCCCATATTAGCAGGTTTTTTTCAACCTGAAAAGGAAAGAAGAATACAAAATACTAAATATCTCCAACTAGGAACATATTTTCCTCTCCCGAACATGAAAATTCCCGAGAGGAAGATCTTGAATATATTTGAAAGCTCTGCCTTTTAAGGAGATTATTAATCACAATGAGTTTTTTTTATTAAAACCCTCTTGTGGGAAAGCTGTTCATCAACCTCACTCTACTAAGTCACTTGGACATTCCAGACCATTTTGAAAGCTACAAGCTAAAATCTGAAGCCAAAGAATGATAAAAAACACAAGACCGAAACACAGCAAATATTTGGGAAGATTATTTTCTTTCTATTCTTTGCTTATTTCCTCCCTTTTTTCTCTTTAACAAAAACGCTTTAAAATGGACTGTGCCAAAATTATTTTTACTTTATATTTCAAACCTCTTTTCCCAAGTAATTTTTTTTCTTTTTCTTTCCTTTCTGTCTCAAAGAAATTAAATCCATTTATGGAAGTATCATTAGTTTTTCTTTGCAACTTATTACACTTCAATTTCATCTGTTTGTTGTAGCCCAGAGTTATTTATATCTCTTCTCATTTAAATAAGCTTTGTTATTAAGTAAAGACACTTTAAAACTATTTCTTTTGACTGCAGAGTCATTCTGTCTTCCATCTTTTCTTCTTTTTCTTTTCTTTTTTTTTTTTAACTGCCAGATGACCTAATGTGAGCAAAAACATTTTTTCCTTGCCAGCATCACTTCTTTTAAATCTTTCTACCGAGCTATGCCAATATAAAATCTTCAAGTCTTTACAAGCTGGTAAGTGACAGCCCAGCCTTCCAGACAAGATCCATCCAAATCCAATTCACAGCTTAAGGTCATGGAGATTAGGAGATCTCCAGCATGACTTGCCTTTTTGTCTCTAAGATTCATTAAATATGAGATTTCATATGAGTCTGAATTCCTCTTCTTAGACCTTCTTTACTTTGTCAAATTCTAAAGCTGATCGACTTCTGATGTTTTCATTTCTGCTTCAATATAAAACCACAAGAGGTGCAATTCCCAGACATTATTCAGGCTAACCTCCAACTCTTCTGAGCAGACTATCTCCTGGTGTTCTGCATCTGGATCACTGAAATCTTAAGCAAAACAACCTTGGTCTGCACCCATCGGCCAAGCTTAGTTATCCAAGTTTAATGAGAACAGAGATGACTGAGCTTCAGCACTGACTCCCATCATAATCTGCCTGTTTAAACGACAAAGGTTGCTCTATCAGCCTCAAACTCTGTTTCTTAGGCCATCTCAGGTGGTGAGAGCTTTCCAGTGCAGTTAGCATCAGAGTACTAATTTACAGGATACCTTTTTCGACCATAGAGCTGAAAAGACTTAGGGAGGCTTCTCTAGTTTGAGACTTCAAACCCTTTAGAAGCTTGGAATGCTCTGTCCTGTAATGGTCCTTTTATTAATCCCAACAGTGGCATTGCTCCTGTAACACAGAAACTACTTACTGACCTTCTTACAAAAAGGATTTCTCTGGTGTCAGGAGATCTGCTTGCTGTACATGTACTGATGGGAAGGTGCCACTATGACTTAAAATTGATCAATGCCCATTTATCCAAGAAAAAGTTGCAGCATCCAAGCCTTGCACATACATACCTTATCTTAGCACAACCATCTCTATTTATTTACAGATTTTGTTTCTTAAATCATGTATTCTCTCTCTTTAAGGATTAGATGCCTGAATGCTGTCATTTGCACTTCTCACCAGCTGATGAGCAAACACAGCAGCAAAATAATCCTTACGTATCTATCAGCCCTGTCAGTAACAAGCAATGAGCACAGAATCACATAAACAGTTCTTTGCTGTGGCAGTTTTTGCAAGGGTTCAGTTGTAAGGAAAATATAGCAATTCATGAACTGTGCACTCTCCTTTAAAGTCTGTTTTACTGCGGTGGGAGTTCAAAGGAATTGTCAGATACAGAGAACCTTTGCTCTTCTCCTGCTTTTTGTTCTGCACTTTGGCCAGCATTTTGGACTCTGTTTTGAACTATCCCCAGTGCATCATAGCTTTTTGACACTTTTATGGCTTTTGCCTTCGCTATCTCTATTTCCCAAGCCCTTTAGGAACTAGGCATTAGGAAAAGAGTACATGATTAGAATAAATGTTAGTGTGTAATCAGTGAAGATTATAGCAAACTAAACATGAATAACAAGAAGACTACATTGCCCCCAGTTATTGACCATAAGAGATGTCATTTAACTAAATTCTCCTCTTCTTGACTGTTACAGTATATGATTGTGGTTAGATTTAAACGTAGAGTCAGTGACTTTCAGCTAAATCAAAGCTTAGTAAGAACAAGCTTAGATGTAAGCAGTGGTGCAGTTTAACATATTAAATAAACTTAGTTAAGGTAATCTGGTGTAACTTTCATGTGTAGTCGTGTCAGTAGAACTTCCCATGGTAACTTTCAAATCTGAGAATTTAAAATGGATTCTTTGAAAGGCAGAAGTAAAAATCATGGCATCCTAAATTGGTGTAAATAGGAGATTTTTTTTCAAATGTGTACATAATAACAAAGAAGACCAAGGGGCTAACCAATGGTTTATCACTGAGGGTCTAGCAAAAGGCTTAATATAATTTACAAACTACAGAAAGCTCAGTAAAATATGTAACGGGTCTGTGTTCAAGGTTTACAGATTTTGTATTTTGCATTTTGCAGTTAGAGGAGAGGAAGGGAAGGTGAAAAGATAACTGAAACAATAAATGAATTAACCTGAAAAGTAGAAAGATATTGGCACCCAGAAGCCCTGGGATACTTTTTCTATTTAGATTCACATATATGTAGACACACAAGGGATACTATTTTTACCCTAAGTGTCATTTGATTCCATCTCTAGAAATGAAGGCTTGGGAATGAGAGGTGTCATCTAGTCAGAGACAGATGGAGATTAGATTGGGATTTGAGAATATGAGGACAAGGTTCAGTTGTCAAATTCCATGCTGCTTCCTAGGACCTTTCAACACAGCTCGTTGGAGATGCCAGACATAGCAGCACAGCTGAACAAAGGAGTTTGCCTTTTTGTACACCTTGGTCGTGGGACAAAATAGAAGGATATACCAGGTTGGATTGCATGGCTGCAGTGTTACAGGCATCCCCACAGTGAGGGAAAGTGGGATATCACACAAAAAGAATTGGAAGTATCAAGGATCTAGACAATTAAGATTTTTTTTTTTTTTTAGTTCAAGTGCAAGTCATGCTTCTAAGCTATGTAAAAATGTAAGTAGTTCTTTGATATGGATAACTAACCAGAAGGGACTAATCAAGAGATTTTCTGTAATAATCTGGCTGCCACCAAATGAAAATGACTAAGCAAAAAGGTCAAAATATTTTCTTGGTACCAAGCCAAGGGTAAAATACAGATGCAGTTGCATATTTTATCAGACAAGTATTTCTCACAAAGGTAGAAATGCTTTTAAAAACCAGCCCTAAACACCCATTCCTCCCCAAAAAACCAAACCAAACCAAAATGACAAAAAAAATATCAAAAATATCTTCCTGATCTTATGGGTATTCTTAAAATGTGGAAAAAATGCAAAGAAATTAATGCAATAATTTCTGACCAAGGGACCCCATTTTATCAGGAGATTTTATGAGACCTCAGAGGCATAAGGATTTAGCCCAGTAAAACAGACTGAGAAAATATGTAATTGTTTTTCTATAAATACATTGGTATGGGCAAATTGCAGAGAGGGAGAAAATCTCTTCAAGTTAAGAACAATGCTGTCAGAAGAGCAGATGCATATTCAGCAGCCATGAACAGACTTGGGTTGAACTATCAGAAAAATGAGGGTTTGGAAAGCTTTTGTATGGAACTTTGGGGGCCAAAATTAATCTCATTTTATATGAAGCATATAAAGTTTATGAAAAATTTTACGACATAAAAGCCTTCAAATGTGGAAAGTTGGGCTGGATAACCCCTGAAATTCCTTTTGGGATTACAAAAAAACAAAAGGAGTGTGATAATTTAGTAGCTTACTATAGACATTGATTTTGAGCAAACAGAATAAGCAAAAGCTTTTTTTGCCAAAGTGAATTAGGCAAAATGAAAAGTCTGAACTGCATAAAGTTTTTTTCATCAAAGCAACATTCAAATGGTAATTTCTTAAATTGTGTTATTTTGTAAAGTGTGTCCTATCTCTGTAGCAAATTTGCATCAAAAATTTGAATCCTCACTTATCTTGTGATTTTTAGTTGTTCATTTTGTGGAACACCCACCCAAGTCCCATGTCATGGAAATAAGTAGCACATTAACACAAAAGACAGATAACTGAGAAATATAGGTGATCTTAAACATAGGACAAAATTATATATTCCAGTTCTGATTCTGTATTTGTGATTAAGGTATGGTACACTTGAATTGTGGGCATGATAGCTGATGTTTAGTCCCTGGCAGCCTTAATTCATATAGTAAGAGTCAGGTTTAAAAATTACTGTCTCCTTTGTCACACATAAACAGTTCACAGCAAATTCTTCCACAGGCTACTAGGGAGTATTTCTCTCATCCCACAAAAGCCAAGCTGTGCTTCACAAAGTCTGAATCTTTCTTATATACATATCCCATGCAAGCTAAGACATATCAACCCAGTTCATTGTTACCTGAAATGTCACTGAACACCAGACATACCACTGAGACTGGGTCCATGCCCTTAGGTGCTCCACCAAGAGTGAGATTATTTGAATCATGTTCTAATCACTGTATCACATGCTCACTTGTACTATGGGCTGATATATAGCATTAAAGAAGAGCATAGATGCATTAATTTGTTTGATGTGGTAATCATGGCAGCTCTTGAAAGCTGAGGGGGCAAGGCAGAGCTATTACTGGAGAGTGAAGGTGCTGGACACAACCACACGCTGGGAAAAGAAACATATATGCCATATCATATAGCACCAAAAGAGAGTGATTATACAGCTTAGAGTTTCTTACTTGATTAAGTGTCTGAATCCTGCTAGATATTTTTCAAATATTTATATATATATAGATACATATATATATACACACACATATATACATATGTATATGTAGCTGTAAAGAGAAAGGCAACAGAAAACAAGGAGTATAGCTCAGTATTTTCTCAAGGGCAGTAGATCTCTTCCTCACTTCAAATGAAAGCTTTATTTTTGTCTTTGTAATAGCTACATCTGACATAAATCATGTTAAAACCATGGGCCGGCCATTTCGTCTCCCAAGAGAACCATTATCCTACTTGGGGCAAGTCTTGTTCTTCACATGGCACTAACTTGAACGCAGCTAAGGAAATTGCACAACACTCTTAAATAACTCTTTCATGGAAGGTCACAAGGAGAAATTCTGTGCTGTGTCTTTAAATTAGGAGTGTAAATGAAAAGAATTTCAAGTAAAACACACTTAAATCTTACAATAATTTCAATTTGTTTGAAGAGTTGAGGTATTAATCAAAATTTCTTTGGCATGCAACATTGCTGGGTGAAGTATCACAGCCAATGAAATAGTAATTGGTATAAAAAATAAATTCAGGTAGAGCACAGGCATTTCTGACATGAGCTTATTCTGTATTACCCACGGTAAAATAGAAATCATAGAGAAAGAACAGCAATTGAAACATGGCATGATCAGTTTTAAAAGAAATCAAACTGAGAATATTACTAAAGAGAAGACTGGAAACATGGACACAGGAATATCCTGCAATGATATGAAAAAATCTGAGTTGGTTTTATTTCTGTAGTTTTCATTCATTCAGATAATATTCAGAATGCTACTATGATTTTTATTCAATCTCATGGAAATTTGGAAGAATATAACACTATTTTAAAAAGGCTGACAGTCACCTCTCTTTTGTGAGAGTGACTTTCTTATTTGCCACCACTGGTGAAATGCCAGGAAAGAAGATGTAAAAGTATCAGACTCATAGAATTATTTAATAGAAGAAAACACCTCTAAGATCATGGAGTCCAATCATTAAAGTAGAACTGCCATATTCACCATTAAACCACAAGTGCCACATCTACACGTTTCTTGAGCACATCCATTTCTTTTTCCCCTTCCATTTATAGGCACTGAAATAGTTTAAAAAAGGTATCTCAATGTTACCTTAAGTGTTTTAGGCAGTTCATGCAGTCTTATTGCTGTTTCATTATCATTTTCTGTTACTCTGTTACTCAGTTGTTTGAAAGGTTACAAGAGAGTTTTTCAAGTTATCTTAAAAACCAAAAGAAGTAAAGTTTGCTGTCTTCCAAAGTCACTTGTGCAGCTTTGAAAAAATAATTAACTGGTCTTTTAATTTCCCTGGTGTTTTAGTTGTAGTAATGGTAAATTGATGAGGGAACGAACTCAGTGTAAACACTCCATTCAGCTGAAAGATGCTTATTTGAATGTTAAAAACTTTCACATCAATTTTACCTTCAATACACTACACAGAACAGTGTTAAATTACAATTTAGCTTTTTTTTTATGTGTGTGTGTGTGTGTGTGTGTGTGTGTCTTCTCTTAGTCCAGAATAAATTGATGACAATTTGAAGATGTTTGCATTTCTATCATAAAGGAATGTGCTACCATGCATTTCTGACAGAGTTGGATCATGCACAAGGTAGTTACCACAGAGCAGATTTCAGATGGAAAATTTACAACAATGCTTATATGGTGAGAATAATTCATACTGTATTTGTGTGAACTTCTAATAGCTTTCACAATGAGCACAATTCTTCTATAACATTTTTTAACCATAGGAGTAGAAAATCTGGAAATAGTCATTTACAAATTAGCTTTGGCGGAGCAAAAGATAAACACTGTTAATATTGTCTTTCTATGCATGGGTTTGAACCAAATTGTGAGACTAATTTAAAAAAAACAACTAATATCTATTCATCCTTACAATTTCTAGAGCTATGAAACAGAAAGCATACTTTAAAACAATATATGGAAGCAGAGCTGTAATTCAAATGAGCTCCAAACCCAAATGAAATGTCAACATCTCCTCTCCTCCAAAATATCTAACTTGAAGTGTAAATGAACATAGCAGAGAAAAAAGTATAACAAACTGTTGACACAGATGGTTTAAGAGTTTCTTGGTGTAATATCTTCTCAGATGGAGTCATAGAAATTTACATTACAGGGGGAGTTAGAGAGAGATGCTTACTACTGTGGGATACAAGATGCAGACAAATGTCTTCTGTATTTGGGTTCAATGGCAGAACACAGTACAACTACTTGCCTTATTGAAAGGAAAGAATAACCTTTCTGGCAGTAATCCTCAACATTACTTTTAAAATATTATTTACTAACTCAAATTAATTTAGTTTTCTGACTGACAGCCATTTAAAAAGATTTAAAAAAATGTATCTGATCACAGTTTTTCACGGTAAAATATATAGATCGCAAAGCATCAGGAGTTAAGTATGCTGGTATTGAGGAGGTACAACATCTGAGCTTCATAATGCCCCTTCCTTAATCCCTTCACCGATTTGCCTGATCAATAGGAAATTTATTCAAAGCTGGCTTCAAAGCTCAGCTCTCCTAAGTGCTTATTAATGCCATCTGACATGACTGTAGCCTTCACTCCATCCTAGTCTACATGACTAATACACTACAGTTTCCCACAGCCTGTAGTGTACCCTTACCCTTTTGGAGAGGCAAAGTGTGTTGAAGCCTTCTAGGAATTATTGCAGTAAGATAATAAAGCAATATTACAAGGTTATTTAAAAAAGGCCAGTAACTACTTTGGAGGTTTTTGGGGAACATCTGTATGGACAAGTGAAGAGGGTAGATGTGCATCAGTTATGCACAGCATCCTGACTAAGTAGGCTGTAGCTCAAGTCTACAAGCTTCCTAATGAAAACAGGAGGGAGCTTCACCAAGATGAATGAAGAAACCAATTGCCTATGGATGCTGAAACTCCTCCTGTTGACCTAGGGGAATGGCTTGAAGTTGTGTCAGAGGAAGTTTAAGTTAGATATCAGAAAAAGGTTCTTCACCCAGAGATGGGTAGGGTACTGGAACAGGCTCCCCAGGAAGTGGTCACCACACCAAGCCTGAAGAAGTTCAAGAAGAGTTCAAGAAGAGTTTTGATGATACTCTCAGGCATCAGGTGTGACTCTTAGGGATGGTCCTGTGCAGGTCCAGGAGTTGGACTCCATGATCCTTGTGCGTCCCTTTCAACTCAGCCTATTCTGTGATTGTTTTTTTCATGTTGCAGGCTTCTGAGCAGATGGACATCTAATGGCATCAATAGTAAAACATCAGTTAGATTCTCACTTTATATCTTCCAAGCATATTATGAAGCTCATACTCAGTAAAAATGATAGAAATAAACCATGCTGTTCAGAAAAGGGTAACACCCTCTTGAGTAGTCTATAAAACATATCTTATGAGTAATGTCTGAAAGAGCTGGGTTTGTTTAGTTTAGAGAAGAAGACACTCAGAGGGGAATCATTGCTCTCTACAACTACCTGTAAGGGGGTTGTAGTGAGGTGAGGCCTGTCTCTTCTGCCATGCCTATAGTGAGAAGATAAGAGAAAATGACCTTAAGCTGAGACAGGGGGATTTCAAACCAGATATTAGAAAAAAAATGTTCATTGTTAAAGTGGTCAGGCATCAGAACAGGTTGACCAGGGAAGTGGTGGAGGTGTTTGAGAAGCATCTGGATCTTGCACTGGCTGATTTGGTTTGGTGGTCTAGGGGTTACAGTGGGAGTGCTGGGTGGACAGCTGAACTGGATGATCGTGTAGTTCTTTTCCAATCTTGATGATCCTTATTCTAAAAAAAGTAGTTGTAACTAACTTCAACATCAAAAATGAGTACAATTCTTCTTTTGTATATAGAGGATCTAATTTACAATGTCAAGTATTTGTCATAAGTACTTTTAGCATCTGCTCCCAAAGCATTAAAAAATCCTCACATTATTGGCAGCAATTAACAACTGCAGCAACAAACCCACTAACTAGAGTAATAAGTTGGAAATATGAGCTTCTATTTCAAAAGAATAGACTCTCTTATCATTCTCATCATAGTCTGCATTTTCATTCCAAATCACTCTAAGATGTAGCTCTGTGCCAGAATTAAAAATAGATTTCAGCAGCAGCAAGGCCAACCTTGGTGCTTTTAAAATTAAAAGAGCATAAATTATTTTCCTTAAAAACACAGAAAAAAAGATTCTTGCTACCTGTGACCTTGTGAACCAGCTTGTCTATTTCTGAAATTTTATAGCTGAGTTTTAATACTTTACAGAGTTTGTAATGGAAAATATAGTAGGTCCTTAAAATTACTTATAATGAAAGGTGTTATATGCCCATGAACCCTGGTAACAGGAATACTTTGCAATTTAATTTATTGCTTTAAATTATTACATATCTGAGAGTACTGAACTTTCATTATATGTATTTCTTAATACAGATTTTCACTATGATTCTCAAATCCTGTCTTTTGCATATTGGATTCATTATAATTCTCAAATTCAGTGATAAGAAGAGAAAAAAACCATCCTTAGACATAAGTAGGCATCCTCTTGAAGGGTGGGACTAGATCTAGAGTAGCTTGTTCCTTGTATCCATGAAAAATAAAGCTTTGCATTTTGGTACATGGTAGAAACACATTTGGAACACTGGCATTTTAATTATAAGATAGGACTCAACATATAGCAGGATAATGTTATAATTCGTAGGTATAAGATAATGAGTCATCTTTCAACTCAAATAAAGCAGCAAAGCTTGGAGAGGACACAACTTCATTTGTTCTTCATCCATACCATGACAGAATTAAAATTTCTCCTCCTAAAATACAAAACATCTGGGGAATATAGAGCATTTTAACTCAGACATAATGTTTTCCTACCAAATACAGATGACATCATGCTTCAAGCAAGCTGTAGGAGTACCTGTTTCTATAATCACTTGCTAATAAGTGAACATCCTTGCAAATGTTCTCCAGAATACTGGAATGTTGGAATATGTGAATACTTTACAGTTTTCCTTGGCTGTCACAGCAGGTGGTACAGGAATATGCAAACTTGTTCAAATAAACAGAACAAAGAATTCATTAAAACTTCATCCATTTTATAATTATACCCTTCTCCTAATATTTCCTACTTGCTATTTTTATTTTGATAAGAATTTTTTATTTTTTTTAAATAAGTAATTGCCTTATTTTTTTTCCTGTATCTTATGGCTCATGATCTTGCCTGCAAATTATTTTCCCAAAATATTCTTACTTTACTGTCCACAAAGGACAGTGGTCAAGCTCCTGTCTCCTAAGCTTCCAAAATCTACTTTGTCTCCACTTTCGGTATGCTGTGAGAGTAACTCTGTCTGGAACCTTGAGTGGAGGATAGAGCTGGTGATTGGCCATGAGAGCAGAAAGAACTCTCTACAATAACACTTACCCCTACACTGCCTGCATGAATGGTATGAAGAGAGTAAAGAACCCCCTTCTGCTTGAGTTGCCCAAGAGAAGGGGTGTGATGCCATTGTGTGGAACAGTGATCCCATCAGGGTTTCCTGTGAGTTAGCCTTCAGCCATATCCAAGGTGAGGAACACTTCAGGCTTAAGTGCTTGTGCTGGTTTAAAGGTAAACCAGAAGGAGAAATGAACCCAGTTCAGGAAAGATTATAAGTCACAGTTACAATTTAATAAAAGTATTACAATAAATACAATGACACAAAGAAATTGCTTTTAACCCACAAAACCCAGATGTATAAACCAGCACCCTGGGGCACAAACACAAAGGGGTTTGTTAGCCCCTGTGCTGAGCCCCACATGGTTCCCCTGAGTCCAAAGCAAAAGGAGATAACACACCTGTTGGTGCCAGTGCCAGTTGCAGTCTGATGGAGTGGTGTTCACAGTCTGATCGAGAGTGGTGGTCTCCTGTTGAGGTTCTAGCTTCCTCTGGATCTGATGAGTGCTTCCCCGAGTCCCAACCCCCCCCAATATTATATCCCTTCAGGTCCAGCTGGGACTGCCCAGTACCTCCCCCAGGGCGGGGAATCATACAATGAGTAATCTCACTCTGTGAGTCATAGGGTACTTGGAGTCATTGATGCTCTATTAGCAGACATGACACCTCAGGCTGGGTGCGAAGGCGCTAATGACTTCCTGGAAGGGAGTTATCACAGCTGTTATCTCACAGGTGTCTTTCACACCTAGCTCACAGCCTGAGGGGTCGGGTGTGCCCTGGGCAGCTGCTGCAAATGGTCCATTGTTAACAGTTCATGGGAAATGAATAGAGGGTGTAGAATACATAGTTTTGGTTACATCCACACAGTGATAAACTGGTCCCACCTGCTGAACTAGGACAGTGCTATAGGGGCTGTTGAGCACAACAGTTTTGACTGTCTACTCCCTAATTCTGCAATCAATCTCCTGAAATTCCAGTTGTCTCGAAAGTTTACCTACATCCTTGCAACAGTAGTGCTTGACTTTCTATGCATACATTAAACATTAAACTGAGAATTCAAAATTACTTGGAGACCAGCATCCTCTCTCAACCTCACAGTTTCCTAAACAGCCCTAAGGGACTATTCAGAGCTGTCAAAGGTCTCTGAGGGGTGGAGAATCTGGGAAAAGTCTTTGGAGCAGAACTGTGTTCACCACCAAAGCTGATCAAACACAGTCACAAGGAGAGCCTTTGCGCTTGCTGAAATATGCAAGAGGAGGAAAGCAGGTTTTGTACATGACTGGTTCCATCTTAGGAAATTCTTGCTGTCAAAATAAAGGACATCCCCCCATCTTAACCCCAGTAACCTCTAGACTTACTGTTTATGGGACAGGAAAGGAAGTCAGTATGTTTCTGTTACAGTACTACCATCTTACCAACCCATATCAAACTGTGTCCAGTGACAGAAGGAGCTGTGTGCTGTGGGTCTTCTATCGTGGAGAGCCATGAATGACTTTGATGATATAGCACAACCTGCAGCAGATTGCGAATGTTCGTTGTTTACAAACTCAAAAAATCTTCCTGGTTCACACAGGAAAAGTAACACATACTCACCTCTCACCCTAATCCCATAGAAAAACAGCATTCTTTTCCCTCACTCACAGATAGCTTTATTTCAGTGTAGAAGGCAGAAAAGTTTTAGCAACTTTTGCAATTAAGTGCCAAGAGATCTTAGGAGAATTAGCAATTCAGTAACCAACAATTAGTAGTTTAGTAGATTTAGTAGGATAAAGATATTTTTAGGTTCTCAGAAGGCTCTTTTCGGGTTGTGTAAATTGGAATAAGAAGGCCCCATGTTACTGTTGGGAGCAGGCTTTCTGGAAGACACCATAACCCTTCTACATTCTTTCTCATAATTCTGATTGAATTATGAGAGCTAGACCACCATAAAACATTAGCCAATTCAATCGCCTTAAAAAACATCTGTAAAACAGAAGGTGAACATAGAGTGAAAAGAAATTAGTGTTCAGTGTTTTAAAACATTATCTACTGGAAAAAATACTTACATTTTCTTTGGTCACAGCTTTGCCTCCACACAGATAAGTGGAGGGAGTAAATGGAAGCTACAAATTATCCAGGATAAAGTTCAAAAAATCCTTTAAGTCCTGCTTCTGAGCCTGTGCTGTTTCTGTGGACCATCATTAAGTTGAATGCACGTCAGGGTCACAGCCTAAGTGCTGAGATTCAGTGAGCAGATCCCATGGGAAGGAGCCATCAGGGTTTGATTCATGAATATTCAATGTTAAGACTAGAATGGTGCTGGGGCTGGAACTTAATTTGAAAGTCACAGACCTTTCAGCTGCTCTTCTTAGCAGATGCAACTACAGCCTAATGTCTCCAGATGAAGAGTGTTATTTGTTTATTGGAAAACCTCTTCAAAATAGCACATCGGAATACAGCATTCCAGGTCAAAGGCCAATATGCAAAATTTCCAAATACATGTAGGCTGTGTCGGAGGTGAGGACCCAATGCACATCAGTGACACTCTACATCCTCAGGACATGCAGCGAGGACATACTGATGTTTCACAGATACCACAGAGGTCACACCAGGGTGTTTATGGTGCTCCTAAAAAGGATGCCAACAATGTAAGAGTGTTTCAAGCCCAAGGAAGTTTTCCCTCTGAGCTTTAGGGCAGAAGCAGTTCACTGAACAGTGATTGCTTAGGGCTCTGCAGAAAATTGTATGTTTGAAGAATAGCCCTTCTCTGCCACAGGGAGTCCAGTCATGTCAATACAGGAAAAAACAACAACAACAAAAATCCCAAACAAAAAATGGGGGAGGGGAAGAAAGGAAAAGAAAAAAAGGAATTAATTCTGCTTATTTTCAGGTGTTCATGTAAGTCAGTGGTGCATGCTGAAATTACTTGTTTCCTTATTCCCTCCTGTTATGGTAATATTAGCAGTGCCTTTGTGAAAGTCACGTTTTTCCTCAAGTGCAATAGCTTCCTGTTGTTGATTGAAGCAGTCAAACTGTACAGACACCTATGACATTACAATTTTGTGCTAAGTTGTATTGACTATTATGACTGAAAACACACAGCGTTGAAAACCTTCAGCTGTTAGTGAGCAATGGAATTAGGAAACTTGCTCCAGAGTATAAACTTACACATATCGAAATCTTTAAAATAGTGTTTGAATAAGAAAGCATTGGATGCAAATCCAAACAACAGTGGTTACCTCAACCCGATTTTCTTTTGCATGTTAGATCAAAAGCAGATTGTGGTGAGCAGCAGACAATCTGAATTAATCGTATATTCCCTTGTAAGATGGAGCACACTTCTGCAGATAAACTGAGCTGATTATCAATCACCACAGCACTTTTGGGTGCTTCAGAGTCTGCTGATCTATTTATTATGGTTTTCTTTTCTGTGAGAGTGGAATATAGATAAATTCTGTTGCCTCTCAGGACATCTTTATTAGTGAACTTTTTAGATAAAGAAATATATTTATAGAATAATTTAAAGTTGCTTTTTTCTTCCTGACAACAGTTACTTAAAGAGACAGATACATAAGATAAGCAGGTATGTTAGAATTAGAGCATGTACACACAGAAGAAGTTACAGTTTCATTATTCCCCCTTCATTATTCCCTTTCCTTCCCTGTGCATTCACAACTGAGTTACCATTTCAGAAGGAAGAAAGTGAAATAGTGGACTCAAAAACCACGAAGATGCATGTAGAGAATGCAAGTGAGACCCTGGTGCAAGAGGAGCAGCAAGGAAATGCACCTCACTTGCTGTGGGCAAGTGGGTGAGCACCCATGCTCTTTGGGAAAGAACCGTCCTCTTATATGAGCCTTTTAAAAATCTGTACTGAGGATGCATAGTGGTAAGGAAGAACTGCAAATGAGAATATTTCTGCTGACGACAACACTAGTTATTTCATAAGAACAAATGGTGCGAAAACCCAGGGCATTAAACTCATGACTTGGAGTCATTATTACCAGAAACAAAAATTTTCCTTTTACTTTTTCTTTTTTTGAACATGGTTTCAGATTTTTAGCTCTTTTTACACAATATATACCAGATGATGGACATTAAAAAACCCTCTACTAAAAAGCCTACCTGTCTTTACCTTGGTGATGTTACCAGAGCTAGTTCTAGCTGAATATACCTAATTCTTTTGTTTCCAGAATATAAAATTTAAATTGCTTTTAATGTTTTTGGTTTATCAGACTCACATTTGACTCATGTTTGGCAATATTGTCCAATTTTTCATTATTTTTTCCATAAATACTGCATGGTGCATTCCATGTATATCACATACCATATATAATAATTTGTTTTTATGCACTCCAGTTGCTAAAGCACAATAAAAATTTTATATTCCCATTTAAAAAAAAAAAAAGTACCTCTGGTCTAATAACAGCATATCTTAAAGTCAATGTTCCCAATTCTTTACTGCAGCTTGTGTGACAGCTTTATCTACTTATTAGTAGTATACCTACCTGAGAAATTACTCTCAAACTGGAACATTTCATAATGTATTTTAACCTTCAGGAAGCTCATTTAGAGCTGCAGAGAGATGTTACTAAAGCCTGAGGGAAAAATACTTAGTGCCATTTTGCTGCAAAAGATATGTATTTGAATTTTGACCCAGACCTTAGAAAGATCATATTGCCACCTGTTCACCCACTGATCTTTCCCTTCCTCCCCCCCCACTCCACCACTGACATAAAATTTTTACATTCAGACAATTGCAGCATTGTGGTGCTAAGTACAATGGTTTCTCAGTTACACAAAGTGAATACCCCACCTCTAAACCTCCAGATTATGAGTCTGTTCTTTCTGAAGCTATGCAATATCAGACCTGTGCTTGATTTAGCTGCTGGCTCACACTAAACCCGTGAGTTGTAGCTCTATTTGTAATTCACAAAGTGAGATTTCTACCTAAAACCCAACAAAACAAAACCCCAACAGTGACTAAGTACCCACTACAGGCCAAACCCAAAAAGATTTGGTCAGGGGGACATTTAAATATTTCTAATTCTTCTCTTTTTTATTTATTTTTTTACTTATTTATTTTCCATTACTAGTTGGGAGTGATTCAGTAAGTTTATATTATTAATCCCAAAATATAAAAAAATTACTGCCAGGCATTAAACCTTAAACAATGCAGAGCATAGAAAGAGGCTTTTAACGTCAGATTTTGACAAAAATAATATTCTGAAACACTGACATCTCGTGGCACACTGTAGAAATAACAAAATTCTCCAGAGAGGTGATGTCCTGTTTTAAATGAAGGTCAAGAGTAGATGATTCAAAAGACTCAAAATATATGAATATTTTCACTCTAATTTAAAAACAAAAGTGATAGATCTACTTTCTAGCTATATCATTATCAAAACCAACATTAAATTAGCTTCACAAAGTACTAGGGTAAACGCTACATTAAACAGTGCTAAAATAAAATAGTTAAGAGCATTTTGCAATTACTTATGAATCTTTTTTCCATTAACATAATTAATAAATTGGGCAGCCTTTTAGGTAACCACAATGGGATGTGTAATGCCAATAAAGCACTTCAGTAACAGGTCTCAAAATTAAAGGGCAAATAATCATCCTGGAAATCACAATGATGATTTTGAAGTGGTTTCATTACTGGGGTGCATCACAAGGTGATTGCCATTAAGCTAAAATGGTAGTGTATTCTTGAACTAGAGGAAAATAATTGCCATACTGCCTACAGCAGGGGATCTCGTGTTCGGTTCCCACCCATTCAGAACCAGCCTGACAGAAAAGTTCACCAGGTCTGGCTAGTCCAAAGAGTCAAGCAAACGACCTCTTCTAATTACAATTGTGAAGGCTTTTTTTTGTTTTTTTTTTTTTTTTTTTTTTTTTTTTTGTAATTGGCACCACTGAAATACCTCTTAAAAAATATCTGATCCCATTTTTCAAACATGGTAGAGTTGATATTGACCAAAAAACCCCAAACAAATTACTTACACTCACCTACAATCAACTTTTATTTAATTTTACAAGCTGACTACCTGCACTCCCATCAACTACACATAATTAACTCTCCAGTGGTGGCCTTTAGAAAGTGCTGTTAAGAGACCACAAAACCTTCATTCTAGATGATTTAGCCATCTTATCACCATTTAATTTTAATGTCGTTCATATGAATTTCCTTTCTGTTCTCTACTTCACCAATCTTGTCTTTGCCAACTGCTGCCTAGGACAGCATTTCCCATTTGGCTAGGTTCATTCTGGTTGTGACGCAACCTTCTCAATTGCAAGCAATTAGTCTGATTTAATAACCTAACTCAATGTTAGCAGAAGAACATAAAGGCAGTCTGTAGGGCAAAACCAGAAGAGACAGGTTCCATTAGCATTATCATTATTTTTTTTTTCTATTCTGGAATTTTCTCTGTCATTTGAAGGAGAAATTAAAGATCATCAGTATTAATTCCATGACTAATGAGAGCAAGCAGCTAAAGCTAAAAACTTTGAAGTAAAACTGACTAGGATCCTTTAAATTCTGATGAGAAGAGGAGAATGCTTGAGGTGGAAGCAGTGTTGCCAACACCAAAGAAGCTTAATTTTATTCAGCACTTCAAATTATAAACTAGAAGACCCTCAGATTTATTACTGTCACCAGAAAATACAGATACTATTGTTACTAATGTAATTTTGTTTTATCTGTCTATGGTTGTTAGGAAGTTTGGGAATTCTGCTACCATAGAACTTCCTCTCTGTGATTCTTACCTTCAAGATATCTAAGAGATACCTCAAAATACCGCAAAAGTTATAAATGTTGAAAACCAAGTCAGTTATGCCAAAAAAATACTCTTCTGATATCACAATATGGAAATGTCACCTCTCAGTTGTTATTCCCCACAAGTAACAGGTACTGTTCAAACTCGTTGAGAAAGAATAATAAGTAAAACTTTTTCTGAAAGTAAAACTTTGAAGTTCCCACACAGGAGAGAGTACGTTAAGAACTGAGTATGATAGAATATAAGAACTACCATATGTGTTCTCTCTGAGTGGGAAGACTTAGATTTCAAGATTTTTTTTTCCTCTAGACTATCTTTTGTACTCAGAAAATGAACTTTGCTTACTGTGCAACATTTAAAGTATTACAAAACTTCTTAGTCATCACAAAACTTTAACACCAAGAAGAAATAAACAAATATTCTGATAAGCCCTTTCTGATCAGAATTCAAGTAGATTAACCATCTACCATGTTTCTGTGTTTTACATTACGTTTCTAGCTGTCACTTAAATTTGAAATTTTCTCTTGTATTTAAATAAAATATAGACATGCTGGATGTAGGTAACAAACTAGTAATAGATAACATAAAATTTAGAAATTCCCTAGAGGAGCTGGTTGCACTCAGATTTCCAAGTCTGGATGGGTTTATGCAAGGTTTTTTAAAGACCATCCCAAATTAAAGTAAAATAACAGTGATCAAGAGAAATCTCTAACAATAAGAAAGATTGAATTATGCCCATTTTTCAAAAAGTCAGAATGGGTTCAGATCAGTCTCACTTCAGTTCCTGGAAAGATCACAGCAAAAACCTGCAAGAGACTTTTCAGATGGTCTTTCAGAGAACCTCAGAAGCTGTCTGCTGACTGTCAGGGGTCCAAAGACTACACTATTGAAATACCACCCTAGAAAAGATGTGTACAGGGACAATGTTTGCAAACTCTCCTAATACCGTAGAATATGAAATATAATTTTTCTTGGCATAGACATGACTGACAAACTCACAGCAATTCAAAACCAGAGAAGTATATGGAACTATGCTATAATTTATAAAGAAATAAAAACACTTTTAAAAAAAAATATAAATAAAATGAATGAGAACAAAAGTAGAAGATAATCACAAAATGGTCCATATGAAGAATGAAAATGATTAGGAAAAATAATGGCTTGTTTAAAATACTTACACAGTACAAGTGTTGAAAGAGGAATGCAGTTGTTACTTTGTTGGCAATTCTTGATATCTGCAAATTTTATATCTATGTCCAGCAAATCTTCCAGATGTCTTGACTGGTAAAGTACATGTTGTGTAGAGTACTTTTTCTTTTGGATTTCTATAATGCAGAATATGCTTGTACTTCTGTCATTCACATTAGGTTGTTAACTGCTCAAGCTGAGAAAAAGAGCACTGGCATAATGAAAAACTGAAAATAAATTCACTTATCTCAAGTTTTTGCCTCTATTTCTTTTCTATGTATCTATACATGCAGCAAGAATATGTATATACTGTTGAGAAAGAGACATACTTATCTGTGCCAGTGAATGGTATGCTGAGATCACTGCTGGAATAAACATACCAAGGGAAGGAAAATGCATTTGCATTTCACATCAGCAAGTTCAGTATTACAATTTTCCTCTTTTCACAAAGTGATTTTCAGTTTTAACCCTATATTTTACCCCTGTGAAAGCTGAAAAGATGAACTAAATGTTGCTGTTTGGAAAAAAAATAATTTCATAAGACAAAAACTGAGGTCAAACAAGGCCTGGTTTTACTCTGAGAAAAGAATGAAAAAATACCCATAAATCTAAGTAAAGGTATTTAGTTCTTCCCATAGTTGCCCCTTCTGAACAGTCCCTAAACAGTAAAGCAAGTTAAGCAGCAACTTGCGAGGAAACTTTCACTTACTTCCAGGTGAATTCAGACTGATATGCTCCATAGTTTTTATGGGAATTTTCATATGAGTTGCCCTAGAAGGGCACAATTTCTCATCTTAAGGGCCCAGCACGACTGGCTTAGTTAGACACTTACATCCGCACTGTAGCCTATTTAAAGTTGACTTCCCAGCTATACTGATATCAGTAGAATATGCATAAATGCCACTGTGATACAGCCCTTATAAGATTTAAAGATTCAGGAGAGTCTGGTTGTACAAGTTGCTGACACTCAAGTCCTCAGGGTATATAGGCACTTATCGCCTGTTGAAGGGAATTAAACAGAAGGCATCAGAGGGTGATGCTGAAACTCCTGCAGGCTTCATTAACATAAATGCTGAGTTTCATTTCAAGGCAGTGTTAGCTTTTGTCTTCAGCAAGGCTTTTTCTCAGAACTTTAACTTCTAAATGAGTTTAAAAACTCATTCTTTCTTCATAGTTAAACATGAAATCTGTTCAAAATACTTTTCATCCTAATTTGTCTTTTGGCAGCAGACAATCACTTGGTACACACTTTTTGTGATTTATGAAATACATTTAGATTCTACTTTTTTTCTTAATGAAATTTATTATTAATTATGTCTGTAAAATGTAAAGCACATTTCCAATATCAGGAATTAACAAATTGCTACAAACTAGAGAAAGTATAATTAAAGAATGCTATTGAAAATGAAAACAGGCAGATGTGTACACAACTGCATGGTTTTCATTAAGACCTGAGCTACTTGTTTCACAAAGTAGCAGGAGTAGATATGTGCATGGTATGTCCTCCTCTCGGTTTCATTTTGGTAGTACTTGCAAGTTAATTGCTAATCCTATTCTCTCCCTTCTTCCTCCTCCTCACCACAAATTCCAGCCATAAGACATTAATGGTGTTCTTACAGCCTCCTAGACAGCTCAGACCCTTCCAGCTGTGAAGAGTTGTCTTTAACCTTGACTTGTCTTTTCAAATGGGGCATCCCTGGAAAGAAGAAATTATCTCCTTAATGAATTTGGACTTTAGGAGTGGTGTGGAGAAGATATCTTTTCTTTTAGCAACTTTGTGAGATCCTTCATTCAAATTATTTATATGGATATGTATTTATCAGTCTCTAATTATGGATTTGATGAAAATATTCCTTACAAGGTAAGCTGTTGAATACCATGAAGATGCTTAATTATGAAGTTGTTTAAAATGCAGAGGATTGGGTAAGTACATAATTAAGGAGCTATTATTCTGAACACAGTAGGGAAAAAATGGCTCTGAATTCCATTAAGTAATCAAGGATTTGTTAAATATGTCTAATATAGTGCTTGGTCTATGAAGAGTATTGTTATGGAATTTTATGAGTCATTCATAGGTTTAGGCCATATGATTTGTTTCTAGGAAGAACCATGGGTGTGACTCGGAAACACAAACATTTTATAATTTGAAATCTTTAAGGTATTCCCAACAGCTGTAATGAATGCTAGCTGGTGTCCGCCTCAGGTCCCAGAGATACCTGTAACACTTGATTATGAAAAAGAAATTTACAAGAGAATAATTAATATCTTTGGGTTTGAACAGGTAATTTTAAAGTAAAATTGGAAATCAGATAGGATATTTAACACTGGATAAAGTTGTTTGAATAATGTAACTGTTCAAATATAACTCTAATTTCCTTTCAGAAAGAACCAGTAAACCAGAGCAGAAGCTTGTAATGTACACTTAAAGAATGGAATAAACAGGGAATTAAACCTTTTCTTTCAAAAAAGAATTTGAAAGACTAAAGGACAATATTTTTTCTACAGTGCAAACCCAATTCTTTGTACATCTGGTTATATATCCTAGCATCATCATCATCATCGTCGTCGTCATCATCATCATCATGAATTTTCACACAAAATTGTATTACTGATGCTTTCAAAACTTGTACCATCTGATGTATTCTGAATACATAGTGAAAAATTTTCAACACCATTGGCTTTTATCTTACACACGATACGTGATCCTTATTGACTATTATTTAGTAATACTTTAATAGCACAAATTCGCTAGTTAAAACAAAGCAAAACAAAACAAAACAAACAGGACAAACCCACTATCTCCAGGGCTATATAAACAAAATAAAAATTAACTGGGGATAATTCTAACACGTTTGGAGGCTACTATACTTTTTTTCTCTGAAAGAGAATGGAAACAAAAGGATTTTTCTGTTTGTTTGCTGATGAAAAATACAGTCAGCCTTGAGTGCAAATAAATTATTTCACCTTGACTCCAAGTCCAGCAATCAGTTGACCCAGACCCTGAGAGAAAAACACACCAGCAAGGAATTGAAAGTTGTCTGATGAGCAGGGGCTATTTGCCTGTGGTAACTAACAAGGTTACTCTCCCTGTTGTACCCTCTACCCTCTACACATGGATGCCCGATCTGTTTGCTAATTCCCTTTTAAACTGCCACAGTTAAAAGGAAAAATTTTGCATCTTACCAAAATCGTGGATGATAACCTCAAAATGCTATATTGTAATCGCTCCTGTGCATCCTCTGCCTATGCATGGAGGACAGGGCAGAAAGCTCTTACTCACCATTAGAGTATGACTAGCTGAAGCTCTGAAACATGAGATTTTACTTTAATCATTATCTTAATAGATTTGCAAGCACTGTAAGAACAATACCAAAGCTCTAATATTACAGAAAGGGGTTGGGTAGAATAATCCACAGAAGCTGATTTTAAGATAATCTTTTTTCCTTTCTTTGAAGTATGTAGAAAGTTTACAGAGAACATATCAAATTGAAGCTATGGCTGTGGTTCAACAGCAACAAAATAGTGTCCCAGAATGTCTAGCCTCTGTAAAGATACAAGAAGGTACAGAATTCCTCATAGAAACCAAGTTACCTTCAGTTCTCAGATCATTCCAACTGTTCTTAGGGGTGAGAATGGAGAAACCTCTCCCACCAGCTTTCCTAAACTGCTCTAGTATTAATTACTTTCATTAATACAGTGCTTGACCTTGTTCCACATTGCAGTTGCCTAATTTGAGTTTATATCTCTTGGAGTAAAAGCCTACTCTCTCCTATTCTGGGATGTAATTCTCTTGTGTAAGTAACTACCAGAAGTTAACTCTCAGTCTCTTTGTTAAATAGATAAAACAACTGAGCTGCTTAAACCTTGATTAGAAGACTTATTTGCCAGTGCTTGCATTATTTTTGAATGTGAAACTTTCAAGAAATGGGTCTAATAATGTTGTGCTCCGTGCGCTGGCAGCAGTTTTACCAGTGCTGTTCTCAGTGGGAAGATCATTTCTCAACTTCTGCTTGTATTAAGACACATGATGTTTTATTACAGCCATTTAATCAGGCAATTAAATTCTTTCAAGTATTGCATTATTCAGAGTGTCTGCTTCACCAGCATGTTTATCATCCACAGCCTCCGGAAACACAGAAACTCATTGTATAATCTATTGAACTGGGATAGAAGAGGCACTTCTTTAGAGTTAAGAGTAGCCCATTTTACAGCTCCATTAACAGCTTTAATAAAACTGTCAGCAAGCTATTTCATAATTCATTCAGCCTCCTATCTTAGCATTATTAATTGTGATTTAATGGGACATCTTGTTCAATATCTCAGACAAATCCACTCATTTCACCCCCTGTTGGCTTTATGAAGCAAACTTGCAACTTTGGGTTTATTTGACAACACTTACTTTAATGACTTCTTTCACCTGCCTTTTCAAAAGCCACAGCTGAATTATGTCACAAAACAACCTTGTAAAATAGGTACATGTATTTGCAAATATCTATGTTTTTAAAGCTGTATTT
Organism: Sakesphorus luctuosus; assembly: GCA_013396695.1. Taxonomy (NCBI): domain Eukaryota; kingdom Metazoa; phylum Chordata; class Aves; order Passeriformes; family Thamnophilidae; genus Sakesphorus; species Sakesphorus luctuosus. Next base: position 39,346 of record VWZD01007614.1, on the reverse strand, counting down.
TTCTTAATTTCAGCTTGACAATTTTGGTGTATTTGTGTATGCAAGACAGATGAGAGAGCAAAAAGATAGGAAGAAAATTTGTTGAAGGTAAAAACAAGTGAAAGACAATTAGAACAACTATCCTTTCAATATCACCAAATGACTTGTCAATAGGAAAGAAGCAGTTTCACAGAGCAAACAGAAAACCTATACAGATGGGTCACAGTGTGAAAAGCAGCAGAGTAACTGCTAGAACATAATGCTTTCTCTGCTGAAGTACTTCAAGGAGTTGGTTGTAGGCTCTGCAGGAAAGAAGTCTTCTTTACCCAGTACCATTTAAATAGATCACTTTTTATTAAAAACAGAGCTCCTTTAACATTTTTATGCTGATAATCCCCAAGTGTGTTCCAGGAGATGGGTGTCACATCTACAAAACTTTACAACATAATCCCTTAGAACAAAAACAAGTAACCAAATTTCACTAGTCTGCATTGCTTCAACTTCCATCTCTCATCACCTCAGGTCACTGAACTTTGTCCTTGCCAGTAAATGGTAAAATGGTTTTCCCATCAGCTCTGTTCTTCTGGTGACCCTTTCCAGAGAAGCATCCTCATACTTCACCTGAATTTCTAGATTATCTGTTTATGGCCTCTCTTACTTCCTTTATAGATTAATACTGGTCAGATGCTGTTTCTAGTATTCACTCTGGAGATACCT
>VWZD01007614.1:0-34662 GCA_013396695.1 Sakesphorus luctuosus | reverse complement strand
ATTTTCTCTTTTCTGTATAAATACATTTAGTTAGTTTCAGCATAAACCTGGTTTGGAGGTTTTTTTCCCTCTCCTTCTTCTTCCCTCTTTTTTTTTCTCTTGGCTGGTTGGGGGGAGGAACCCTTTTTCTCTGTTCTTGGGCAGTTGGCATTTTGCCAGCTCAACCCAAGACAGTCAGGTTCATTTCTGCCTCTGGTTTACTTTTAAACCAGTGCACCTGTTATCTGATAAAGTTGAATTTTCAGCATACTACTATGAATAAACCATGAGTTCTCTATTTCTTTAGCATCGATAGGTTTTTTTGGAAGCATATTTATATTACAGACTGCTTAATGTAGAAAAGTATAGTAATGTACATATTATGCAATGTTTCAACTAGTGTACATAATAAGAAAATTTTGCAAAAAAATTCAGAGGTTTTAACAACAAAATACTGCGGAATTCATTCAAGCATTACCATAGTTTTTTTTTTTTAAAAAAAGAACCAAAATATCACTCAGCTTGGACAGATTTTGTGCAAGGGTCTAAAAATTTGTCAGAAATCAACAGTGATGTAGAGAAACTAAATACAGCATTACTCAAATCTTTAAAGCAAAGACTGTTTACAAGTTTAACTCAATCAGTTCCAAAACTGAGCAGAGCTGTTTCATGAGATACAAGTAGCATTAAGTATTTAGCACAGATGTAAGAATCTGTCTTGTTGTTTACATACAGGCAGAGAAATAAAAGCAAGGCAGAAGGAGATCATCATATGCAAATGCAAGTACCTAGATGTAGATGCTGTCTTGGGTTGAGCTGGCAAAACGCCAACTGTCCAAGACAGAGTGAAAAGGGAAGAGGGAGAGGGAAAAAAACCCCTCCAAACTAGGTTTATGCTTAAACTAACTATATGTATTTATACAGAAAAGAGAAAATTAAGAGAAAACTACAATATAACACACACTTACACAAGTTATATATAACAAGAAATAACCTCCCACTCCCCAGTTAATACAGTTTATTACTCTAGATCTGTAAGCAGTCTAAAACACACCTAGCAAGAAACAGAAAGAGTAACAACAAAATGTTTCTACTTCCCTGAATTCAAACAAAATGCAAGCAGCGGCAGCAGGAGCAGGGGCCTGGCACAGTAGAAGAGCTGTAGCATGTCCTTCTCTGTACTTCAGGCATGGTGGAATTGACCAAGCCACTCCCACACACTGGATTTTACCCCTTTTGAGATGATGTCACAATATGGTATGGAATACAGTATTGTCGGCTAGAAGAAGTCAGCTGTTAGCTAGCTCAGCCCAGCTCAAGTCAGCCGATAATTCCAGGCCTAGTCTGAACTTTAAACCCCAAATTTAGGCCCACCTGGCTAAACCCATAACAGATGCATAGAAGAAGACCAGTGTTTAAGAGAGTTCATCTTGCTGGTAGATTGCAAATTAAACAAGACACTGCCCTGTCTAAGTAGAGGAACTAATCTGTTGTGTTAGTTTGCTGTTATGTCTGCCTATCTTAGCAACAACCGAAATAAACCATTAGAGCATTGATTGTGTGTACCTACATTTGGGGTGTAGATCTGGAAGCTCAGTTAATAAATATGCATGAAAGAAGGCTGAAAATTTTATTCTCATGTAAAAGTACAGGGAAGAAGATGTGTAGGTGCATTTTTTTTCATAAATAAGACAGTGTTTAATACATATATCATGTACATGGTGCCATACAAAAATAAATAAATAAAAAAGAGGTGAAAGCTGTAGGACATTTGTAATAAAAAGCGGTTTTGGAAGGGCTTAATTGCATTGTGTGGGGGAAAAAAAAAAGGTATTGCTTTTACAAAATGATGCAAACTTGCCCCAGATCCATTGAATTAAGTAAGCAAATTTGAAGCCAGGTGTGAAAAATTTCCAGACATTTTCTGAAAAGTAATTTCTCAGGCATTTCTCAGAATTATTTTTGAGAACTTTGTGCTATCTGTTACCTACCTTCACGGTATTTTTACTTTATTCCATACCCTCACATCATTAATCTGTCATGGCTCTTTCAATAATATCGGTTTTTCAATTTTATGGCAATAACAAGAAATATTTGATTTAAGGTACTGCTAGTTAAAAGAAGATGAAAAAATGCTTCTATGTGATGGAAGGAGCAGTGAACTGGCAAGACTACATTCACTTTGAAACATATTTCAAAGCTGCTAGCAAAATATTTGTAGCGCTCTACATCTGTATCATTTTTTGATTCCCCAAAGAACTACTTGAAGAGATATCCTTTGACTATGAGAGTATTCAATAGTAATTTGGCTTCACAGATTTGGCTTGCCAGCATTCTTCCTAAATTTTTCTGAGTTTGAAAGGAAAACAAAGAACAGTTACTGACACCACCAGTTATCACAGCTGCCTCTTTACATTTCTCCTAAGCAGGTACTGGCGTATAACAGTAAAGATGATCAATCTCTCATGATTCAATAAGCAGAGGAATAAGAACAGTAGAGTTTATCGGTAATGGGAGTAAATTGTAGTGAAACATTTTGCAAAGATTATAGAGACTGTGTCAAGATTTTTAAACATCACATTTAAAGAGGATTGAGAGCTTTTCCACCACCTTTTTTCTCTGTATCAAACACTCTGGAGATTTGACTGATCCATACGTTACATAAGCAATACAGCATTTAGAATCTTTTTAATAGGAGGTGCTTTTAACAAACTTTTTACTCTAACTAAACATTTTACTCTAACTAAATAAAATACTGTTGCCCGGATAGGACATCGCAGGAAAAAAAATTAATTCTCAGCTTAATATTTCACTAGTAGGCAATCCATAATTGTCAAATATTGGTTGAGATAAACACTGTTGTCATGACTGAAACCAAAATGAGTTGCAAGAATACTGCAGGAATTTCCCCACATACAGATCCTCTTTCAGTGTAATTCCTTTGCAGAGAAGATAAAAGATGTGTTAAACACTGAAAGGTTATCTGGTCATTCTTGAAAACAACAAAACCAAAACCAAACAAATAAGGTGTCCAGTAAGTGGACAAAGGCTTAGGAGAGCTTTAGGAATCTAGTGATCACAGAAGTCAAAACAAAGTGGAGCTTCAAATCAACAGTAAGTCATAAGATGTATTTGATAAAAATAGAAAGACCACATGGAAGAAATGTGAAAATATAGAAACTAAACTAAAAAACATTTTTAAAGAAAATAAAATATTGGATTAATTGTATGTATCAATAGCTTCCTTACAGTGGGTTTTTCTACACTTAGAACATAAACTCCAGCCATTAAAATAGAACACTGAGGTATACCTGCTTCTTTATCTACTACTACTACAGCCACTGCAGTTAATGCTAGAATTTATATTTTAAATAATATTTACAATAATACTTTTTTTACTACTTGAGGAAACAGGCTTCCCAGGAAATTTGCATTTGCATTAATAAATGTGAATCAACCAAATCTCTTTTTATTTATAGGTTTTGGGACTTTACTGATATTACTGATAGCATTTCATTGTCCTCGTGTCAAGAAGCTAAGTTCAAAAGGTATATGCATAGAAATATAAAACCATAGCTTCTGTCAAAATGTTTCCTGACTATAATTTTAAAATCAACATTCTCAGTTTCAGTTAATACTGTCAAAACTTGCTGGATTCTTCTTAGTTATTAGTTAAAGTTTATTATTTAAAAATCAAATTGCTGGTATTTTTCTGGATTAGATCACGAAAATCAAACCTGTTATTTTTTTCAGAGTAAAACTTCTATAAAGAACAATAAATGCATTCAAAAATAAAATAACTTGTATGATGCAGATGTGGCACTTGGCAACATGGTTTAGTGAAGAACATGTCAGTGCTGGGTTAACAGTTCAACTCTATCTCAGTGGTCTTTTCAGCTCTAACAATTCTATAATTCTATGATATTTTTCAGCCATGGATTTTTAGTTCTTGTTGACAACTTGTTAAAACAACATCTGGACTAGAGACAGGTCTGGTATCAAATTTGAACTAATGTCTCTGTTAAAGATTTACAGATACGCTGATATTTGTTTAAATTCTTATGAATTTGCAACACATTGTTCATTATATATAAACCTGTTTTAAGGAATGACATTGTAGATTTCCCTTGTTCTTTGACAAGTGGTCAATAATGCAATGGCATGTGAAGTGTCAAGTGTCCAAGTAATTACTTGTAGACTAGAAGATCAAATTACAAAGCTAGCAGTTTCCAGTAACCCAAAATTGTTGATAGCATCTGCTTGATCTATGAAGAACTACCTAGTGAAAGGCTTTTTATGTTCACATAGTTCCAGGAGGTATCCCAGGACATAATACTATGAGAGAATTCTAATGAGCAATTACCATGTCATTAAACTTCCATTTTACATAGTCACTGCATTACTCTAATTTCTGTTCCTGGCCCTAGCCTTCCACAAGGGGATGGATCGTGCCATGAGAAGGTAAACAGCATTGTCCGAGTAGGAAACTGAGACTGGGGGCCTCCTCAGCTGTGTTACTATTCACTTTGTGTGGTACTGATTATGAATTTAACTTACTGCTTTCTGTTTCCCCATGACTAAAATGAAGATAATAATTAGATACCTATTTCACAGAGATAACCTAAAGATTAGCAAATGCTTGCAAAATTCTTTTAGAATATAAAGCCCTATATAAATGCTAATGATTCTTATTAAATTAACTTGCTCCTGAGCTGGATGTGTTAAACACACACTTGGAAAAAAATACTTTCAGTAGCCATAAGAAGAGTAAAGGAAATAAAAAGCAAAGGAAGATCATGAGTACAAACAGGCATAGTTGTAGGTTCATTCTCAGTGGTCAGTTCTGGGAAGCTTTTTTTTCTGGTGATTAATGAGATTAAACAATTTTCTTTTCTATTTTTTTTAAGCTTATGCAAGCACTTTTCTAGAAGAAAATTAACTTCTCATGAGAAAGGAAGAGGTGATAGTGCATCGTCATTCACAGTGTTCTTGCTGTGTTCTCTAATGTTTCACTAACTGCTGCAGTTATCTCTGTGCTCTTACCCCCAGTTCTACCTTCTGTGCACTTTCTTTTGCTTTTGAACTCCATCTGGAGCCCTTGGTTGATTGTTGCTGGCGCTCTGCTATGCTGCTTTGATCTCCTGTGTACTGGAATGGGGTGCTCTTGTGCTTTCAGGAGGACATCCTTGAAAAACATGCAGCTCTCCCAGACTCTTTGCCCTTTTGGGCAGTCTTTGGTTGGACCTTGCCAAGCAGAGCCCTGAACAAGCTGAATTATGTTCTCTTGAAGTCCAGGGTTGTACATTTGTCTTTCTCTAGATAATTTCTCACTGCATATGATGACTGAACAGAGAGTTCAACACATGGTGAACAAATAAATTAGTCTAGAGTAGGAAAGCAGGTTACTGATGTGCAAATTAGTAGCACATAACTGGAAAAAAAACCCACAAGAACAACGAAAAAACCTCCCTATATAACAGTAAAAGAGGATTGGACAGGGTTAGATGAAGTGACGAATTTTCTCCATATGTTCACATTTACTGAGTTCTGACTGTACTAGTGAAGAAGAATGACGTAATTATACAACTTTATCATTCAAGACATAACTTTACTAGAGCCAGAATTGTAATGAATTATTTTAGTTTTCTGTAGTCATCCAGCTATGATTATTCTTTCTTTGCATTTATGTAGAAATAGAAGAACAACCTATACATCAATGAATGTGGTTCTTATTTAAATCTCTCAAGTTATCAGAAATAAAAATGCTACCAAAAATTATATGACATTTTTACCCCAGCCTTTTGCTCTACAAGCTGTGCTTTGCATTACCTGTTTAATCTGAGTAATTGTGGACATCTTTGGAAGACTGTTATATGGATGATACAGACATGGACTTGTTAAACTTTGGTCTTTCATATTTTTCCCACCTGACTGCTGAGGTTTTTAATCTTTTTTTCTCTGATTCAAACCACTATAAGGTCTTGTAAAGTATCTTGAGTATCTGCACCTGTTGCTTTCTTTGTAACACAAATGAGTACTTTCAAGTGCTATCATCTGCTTTATGTCTCTTTCTATCCACCAATAAATGTCTATAGGCACATGTTTTTCCAAGTAAACCCCATCCTTCTTGTCTAAATCAAGTTCTGTGTATCACAACTATCTCTGAAACTTTTTCTATTTGTTTTCAGCAATAGTATAGTTTCATATACGGGCTACTGATAAAAATACAAGCACTGTTAGACAGTTCTGCCCTCTATTTGCTTATTGGAAGCTTCTCAATGTGATCTCTATATGTAATATTATGAATTGGGATGATCATAGTTTAAGAATGGCAGTAAGGCACCTCCTATGCTATCAGGATGTTGATATTATTTGAATGTTCTTTTACCTGTGCAAGTGGGAATAAAGGAGAAATATTACACCTCTCTAACACTAACCTTTTGCTAGTAGGTGCCACAAAACTAAAAGCAAAAATCTTTAAAAGTTTGAATAAAAGAAGCAGGTTTCTCCATTGGGTTCACCAACAAACAGATAAAATTTTAACTGGGCATGAAACACATGTCAGGCAATTAACTATACATCAGCAGTTTCAGATAATGTTTTCAGTGTTTACAGGAATTACTAAGAAGGATAGATGTTAATGTTCTGGGGTTGCAGTTGGCCTGGTAGTATCTTCCACTGACAAATATACATATACTCTCTAGAAGCATGAAAATTATTTGTAATTAGTAAACTTTGACACATTTTTATGACATTGAAATTAAACTTTGTTAAATTCTTTACAAGTGATTCTGTTTTTTCCCCCTCACATTTTCAGTAAAATACCATACTTCTTGGAAATACAAAAGGATGTTAAATGAAATTATGGAGCTATTTCATCATAAAATTGAATTGGACAAGCCTTTGTCCCTAAGTCAATTAGAGATAGAACATCTGACAAATATTGTGAACAAACAGTACCATTGACTTCAGCAGTTTCCCAAAGGAAGAAAAGTTATTTGCACTTCCAGATTTTCACTTCATTAATAATTCAAACATTAACAAAGATTGTAGTCACTTGATAACCTTCTCTGTCTTTGAAACAAAGTCATAAATGGTCTTCATATTACGGAAAGATGTGTAAAGTCTTCCATCAATCATAAAATGTCAAGCCCTTGCTGAAGCTTTCAAGGAACTTTTACTTTGATGGGCTTTAATACAAAAATAGATATGCCTTTCCTCAGAAATATGTGTGTTTTTTCAATCTGGCTGATATTGAGAACTGTGAGACAAGGATATTCACAAAGGTATTTATTTTGTGGAGAGAAGATAAAAAAATTAGTTACTTTCCTGTTAAGAAACACAAGCTGACTAGCTTTGGATTTGGGAGTAAAATATCATTGCATTCTTCTAATAATCATAGTACTATTTTAATTCTGGCCTAGAGAAAGACTCATTCTAGATAATTTGAAATTATATGACTTCTGACCTTGTTCCAAACCTGTAGAAGTTAATGGGACTTTTGGCATTCATGCCATGGTCATTAGATTGAGTTTTGAATATTCTGTTAAAGTTTCAGCTAATGTTGGAGTGAAATTACAAATTGTCCTTGATCATCCTACCATTTCCTTAACCTGTTGAAATACTCTACCTGACTGAAAAAGTGGTTGAAGTTTCTCATTCCTTGTTCAGATCTTATGAATGTGACAGAGAATAAAATGTATTGTATGCTATCATAATTGATGATTTTTCATGTTCATTTTTTATCGTGACGTGAAACATTAGCAATAATTCTCATATGGGAATTTCCGTCTTTTACTTTAAAACATAAGACAGCAATTTTAAGCTTTGATGATGGAGGACAGTTTCTTTTATCTTATAATATATTTGAGCCACTGGTTTTTTAACTATCAATTCATCTCCAAAATCAGAGCTGTAAACTCTTTATGCATGAATTTACATAATGCTGATGTAAATCATGCATATGTTTCACTAGTTGGCACAATTAAAAATAAGAATAAATAAATCAGAAGATGCTTTGGGAATGTCAAAAATTTAATATTCTGTCAACTATACTCCAGAGTTAGTCCTAATACTCCCTAGTTTGAGTTACATTCTTCAATTTTTAATGACTTGATTTAATTTCTAGTTATTGGAAGATATATTTCATATTTCATAGAAAAGCTGAACAGACACAAACCATTACTACACAGATTGATGATGTGACAGAATAAGTACTCATCACCTTTGTCCAAAGCACAGAAACAGAAGCGACACTTAGGGAAACAAATAGTTAAAAATGAATGCAAACAATTCATATCTATGGCTTTCTGTAATGTTCAGAGAAGCATCAGCCTGGAGGTTCATGCACTATCCCAGGCAAGACTGGGATCTACATTCTGCTGTTTCACAGAACTGTTCACAATCTCTGTGGTTCTGTTTGCTTAAAGTGGGGTCAGGGAAGACTAACCAGTTTGGTGGTGCTTTTTTGCCTGAAACCATGTCTCAATCAGAAAGATATGAGAGAAAGACCTTTTTTAAAAATCTCTGTCAGTGCTTTGAATTGAAGATATCCATACTTCTGGAAGGTCTGTGATCATTCTAGTCATCATTTCTTTTTGTCATCTGTGTGGTTTTGTGGTTGTGTGTTAGTGCAAGTATGAATCTCTCAAGACAGAGTTTAAAAAAATCTTACAGGGATAAAGTAATTCTGTACTATAAATTTTATAGTACTTTTGGACCTTAGGGGTGGAGGAAAGTGAAATGCCAGGACACACAGTGTTGCATGGCGTAGCCCCTGTGGGCCCTGGCTGTGACTGTGCAGGGCTGGCAGGACATCAGCATTTGGGCTTTGCTGAGCACTGTTTGCTCAGCATGATGTCTTTCTCTTGTTCTCACCCTGCACTCACATCTCCCCCCCAGGAAGTAGGATGGAGTTGAACATGAAACTAGGGTGGGACACAGCTGGGACAGCTGATGTAATTTGGCTAGGGGGTATTCTGTACCAGGTGATGTGCTCAGAGAGAATAAAACGGGGGAAAGGAGGAGAAAGTAGGGATGTTCATAGGGATCGTGTTTGTCTTTCCATCACCATTACATGATGGGGCCTTGCTTTCTAGGATGTGGCTGGATATGGACCTGTAGATGGTAAGTAGTAAATGAATGCTTTTGCTTTGCTTGTGTGCACACCTTTTACTTTCTCTACTAAAACACCATTATTTCACTCCACAAGTCTTTTTGCCTTCCTTCTCTTTTCTCCCTGTCCTTTAGGAGAGAGGATCAAGGGAGCAGCTCTGTGGGTGCTTTGCTGTTGACCACACTCAACTCATCACAACAAAAACCTGGTTAGGCCAGGGCTGAATGCGCACTAGAGATCCTTCTAGCATTGCTCTGCTGAATTAAAGCCAACCTGGAATGTTGCTGAAGGCAGTAAAATAAAATAAAATCCAGTCCAACTAAGTGAAGTCTTTATTGAAAGAAAGCTTTCTCAACTAAGCAGCCAACAATGAATCCAAGAAAAATGTGAATACAAGACAGGAAGACAAGATATGTCCACATGGGTATTTTAAACACTTGTTATAAGTATGTTCTCAAATACTGATTCCATTTTGTAGGTTATTTTCAGAGTTAGTTTTCTTGGTCTCTCTTTTTTTTTTTTATTTTGGTCAAAGTACACAACAGATTTACAAAGCTTTCCTGTAGACAATTGAGTGCCTAGATGTACCCTGAGGATTGCATGTATAACAGAAAGAGAGGGTCACTAAGATTGTGACCTGCATAAAGCAGGAATCAGACTTACTCCTGCCAGCGGATGGGAAGATAAATCCCAGGATCCTAAGCGGAATCACAGCCTTCTTAACTCAGAAAACAGTCACCAAAGATGGCTAGGAGTAACTGTTTTTTTTTAAAGTGCTAAACAGAAGCTCAGAGACTTCAAAACTTCGTTCAGAAATTAAGGACACCAAAGAGAAGATATGACATAGCAATTCGTGGTCCTGACTGTCACAAAATGTCATGAAGAAAAGAGTTCTTGTGTTGTGTCTGTTGGAATGAATCATGCAGTCATGTAAACTGCCAAATAATCACAAAAGGATGGAGAGCAATTGAGGTTAACTGAATGCAGTTAGTATCAAATTTAAGTGTAGTCCAAAACCCCAATCATCTGTCATAAAGCTTTTACCTGAAAAAAAAAATATACTCCATTGTAACTAGATTTTAAAAGGGAAAAAAAAAAAAGAGGACAAGAACCTTAGTCCTTACAATTCAGTGTTTTCAGCATAGGCTCGCATGACAGTTCCAATCTCTATTTTTCAGCTTTAGTCCATCTCAAAATTTTTTATACTTTTCCCCTTTTATTTGCAGAGTAAAAGATAAATTGTTCACATGAAAAGCCTAAAAATCTTAGTTTATGAAACCTTTCCATCAAACCAGCATCCATACTACTCAAACCAGAACGAATGCGAAGTTTCTTTGTCTTATCTAATTTCTGATATACAATCATTTACCTCTGACTTGTATTTTGTAGATATTTCTTTCTGAATCTGCCGAGGATGTGGGGTGGGATTTCCAAAATTGTCTTTTCATATAAGTTTGCGAATAAAATCTAAGATTACTTGACAGCTATGATATTTGAAAAATAAATTACCTGGTAAGCACAAAATATTTTCTACTATTCTGTAATCTTTATTTCCACTTTCTGAAAGTACTGAAGCTATATACTGCACTGGAAAGTGTGGCAGTTTGCAGCAGAGTAATTATGCTTTTCTCGTAAAAGTACAACAGTAAGAATGCAGGGTGTCTAAGGGGCATACCTCCAGAATGAAGCTTTTCTCTCTGTTAATTAGTAGAGAGAACAATTACAGGTATATGCATTTCTATTACAAGAACTGCCAGTAAAATCCTTTTTGAAAAGCTCTTATAACCAAGAAGACAAAAATAATTAATTATTTTGTTTCTTAACCTGTAGGTCACTACATTTACTCTAGTATATTGCACTGAATCCAGTGGATTGTAATCGACAGTTCTATGGTAGCAAATTGCACAGTCTTAAAAATATAAGCAGAACGTTCACCTGCTGCAGCAATATTCCTTGAATTTCAGTGAATTTATGAGAGCCATAAAGGAGCTAAAAACCTCTTTCCAAATATTCTTACTGATACATTTTCCTCTTGTTATAAAAGTCAGAAAATCAGAAAAGCCATTTCTGTCACCAGATAAAAGCTCCTGACACTAAGGCTTTGATTGGAGACTGCACACCACCAAAATTCTAGCTCATAGTTTCTTAAGTGCCACTAAGGGAATACCTGAATAGGAAACACATAACTAAGCTAAGCAAGTTACGGAGAATTCTCTTGTTATAATACAGAAACATTCAAGATCATATACTGTACATATCAACCATGGAGACAAGGAAGAATGCTACAAGGCATTGTTCTGCACGTTAGAAGCAGAATGCTTACAACTACATATCTTTTATTACCAAAGGAATTGAAAAGACAAAAGTAATCCCTAAGGCAAATGAGGGCCCCTTTTACCTTGCATATGCAGGATGATAAGCAAATCACATTTGAATGCTTAGGTCAGGCAAAAGCCATAACAAGAACAAAGCTTTCACTTTCCGGACTCTTTCCTATACTCCAGCACAGTTAGAAGATATCTCAAGAACCCATAAGTTTTTTGGAAACACAAACACTGTAGCAAGACACACATAGTACCTATCAAATCTTGATGCACAGCAAATATCCTTGGGTTATAGGATCCACACAATGGCACAATGTAGCAAAGTGGTTTGATCCTTGGGTTGTTAACTCTAACACCTGGGCTTTGAGAGAACAAACTCAGCACGTCATGGGTTTCAGCAGAAGACCATTGCTTTTTTTCTGTCTCTCCTGCTTGCAATCTCCAGAAGCAAAGTGAGGAGAGGAAGGGTTCCATCTGAACTGCTCAAACCTACTGCTTTTCCCCCTCTCTACCATCAGTTTATGTATAGGCATATACAATGAAGGAGATCTGCCTTTCATAAAGAACTAGTGTTATAAACTTACCTACTTTTTTGTCTATGCATTTGAGTATAATGATCAACGATGCACTGAATTATAAACATTTTTTTCTTTTAAATTTTTTAGATTTGGACATCTGTCCATTATTTCAACATCACATAAAACCTTTACTTTAAATGGAAAACAACAGGAAGAGTATGGGGGAATATTAAATAAATAAATAAAAAACCTTACAAATCCCAGACTATTATTAGAAAGCCTAAGTTTTGCATAAATGGACGTGTGGGAAGTTTGAAAGTGACTATTTTTTAGTCTTACAGTAAAAGATAGATTTCCTTCTATGAAATGTACATTTAAGTTGCTTAAAGGGTGCTTTTGCTTGCACTGTTTTATATAAGATTTTCACAAAATCACAGACCAGGGGAAACTAAGTAGCAGATGTGTAACACTATGAAGCTGAACTCTTAAAAATATAAATGTAGAATGTTAAGGGAAGTTAAGTGATCGAAAAAATCAGAAGGCCATCTACAAACCTAATAGTATACTTGGTGATTTTGAATAATAAACTTCATTCACTCCCCAGAAGTGAGAACATTACATGCAGAGCTGACTGCAGTTACCATATGTTGGACAGCCACCTAATGCAGTGGTAGTTCACAGCATTGAAATGTTAAACAGCATACTGCAGGGAAATAAAATTTTATGGAATAGTTCTGTGAACTTCACAAGATTGTAACTGAGCACCTGAGGATGTCATTACATGATAATAGAGGTTGCAACTGCAATGAATATGCAAGACATAAAGGTTGGATGGAGATTAGTTCAGTTGGTTAAAACTTGGTTGTGATAATGCCAAGGTCATGGGTTCAATCCCCTATGTGGGTCATTGACTTAAGAGTTGGACTTCATGATCCTTGTGGGTCCCTTCCAACTCAGAATAGTCTGAGATTCTGTGATTCTGTGATCACCTGCAGAAAGTGATGGGAGTGGGTAACTGAACTCCTCTGCACTGGTACTGCAAAACTCACAGTTCAACTACACCCAATGCACTGTGAGAACAGATAGAGAATCCCAATCTTTCAAGAAATAGATCTGCTGACTTCAATGAAAAATCAGTTGCAGGGGTCATGAGAAGAACAGATGAAATTGAAGATTAAATATTCAGGGAAAATGTGAGGATAATGGGTAAATCTGAGAAGCCTGGATGGCATATATAATATGTTTTGCCAAGGAGAGCGAGACAAAAACACTATAATAAAAAGTGTGACTGTTTAATTTTTAAGACTTTAATTTTCTATCTTGCAAGGAAATGACATTAATCTTTAGTTTTCCATCCCCTATGATATTTTTCCAAATGTTTTCTAGCATCTCTGCTTTACCTATGAGATCATTTCATCTACCATGCAACAGAAGTATTTCAGAAAACTAAACTCTGAACTTCCTAATAAGTAAAACTCTATGATACTGATGATTGAGTAAGTCTGACTGATTAGATGTTTATAAAATGTTGAACTATAAATGTGTATAAGGAAGGGAACAGACGCTAATGTTGACAAGTAGACCCATGGCAACTCTGGCATGTTAACATGAGATAAAAGATTAAGTTCTGTAGAATTCCCTCTCTCTTCTCAGAAATACCAAGAGTATAAAGCAGTGAGAAAAGGATTCCCTAAGGAGGGTGTTCAGGGAAGTAAAGAGAACTCATGGAGGATATGACTGTCTGCTCCTACATCAGCATCTTACTGTGTATCACTATATAATATTCTAAAATGAATGCTTAGTACCTCTCAAGAACAAGTCAGTCCTGAATTAAAACAGATACTAACACAAAATACCTCATTCCTCCAGAAATACAAACATCTAAATCTAACATCTGTTTCACTTGAAGCAGAATGTGAAAAGAATGGTGAGGGACTGAGAAGACAATTGAAATCATTAGGGAACTCTAATATTAGCTGTTCTGCAGGCCTAAAGTGTATTTCCCCTAAATAATGCCAAATAGACTGGCTTAGAAAACAGACACAGATGTTACATTTATTTTTATTTCTTAAAATATAATACACTTCATAGCATACAATGAATTTTTAAATACTTACTTATTTAGAATTCTGAGCAGTATTGAAGTAGTCTTTAACTGAGCATTAAAAAAGAGAGAGTATTTATGAGCAGGCCGCCACTGGAAATCCTGGGGAGAATCTCCTAACTGAGAATAAAATGACAAGAGACAGGTTTCTATCCCTGCACTGTATGGTAATGATATATAACCATTAATAATCAGGAAATAGCCTCCTTTCCACTGACTTCACTGGCATGTATCTTTGGTGTGACCAGGAGCAGATTCTGTGCATCTTTTGTTCTTAGACTGACCACCTAAACAGATAAATGAAGCTGACTCTGTCATTCGGCAGTTGGCATTTTGCCAGCTCAACCCAAGACACCCAGCACTGCCAAGTCCACCCCTAAACCTAAGTGCCACACTTGCACATCTTCTAAGTACCTCCAGGGCAAGTTTCTAAATGACTTCCCTGTACAAACTGTCCTGATGCTTAATAACCCTTTTAGGAACTTCCGTATGTATCTCAGAACTAGTCCAGAGGACTTGCCTGCAGTTTATGCTTTGCTGTCTGCTCTAGTCCACTAAAGGAGTGTGAATGAGCAAGATAAAAGAAAACTCTTATTATGTTGCCTTTTCATGGCTGAGGTTCTCCAGCTCAGCTGGAGTCCTCCAGAAGGAGGGGAGCTTTGTGTGCCTCCTCAACACTGATGGAACTGAGCTCCTCCAACACAAGAAATTCTGGGGCACAGCATGAAACAAACTGAAGAGCTCTAGGAAGAAGGGAGCTACCAGCAGAAATGAATCTGGTGGAGTTCTGAGACATTGTGGTAAAACCTCTGATATAACAGAAAAGGGGAGGTTTTTCTGAGAAGGACCTGGGAGAGACTGCGTGGTTTCCTGAATCCTGCAAGCCATGGAAACTACAGGGTAAGAATGGGAGACCTGGCTAACAGGGTTCACATTCAGGCTGACTATGACAGATGACAAAATTGTATTCATACGCCTTTCTTTTTATTCATGCTACACAACACAAGTGAGATTTTTCTAACTAAAAAGTAAAAAAGTGTTTTATTTTATATTCTCAGGCAAGACTTCCAGAGTAAAAGCCTTTTTTGTGCTTTTCAGGTGCTAGTATATTGTGAGTTTTGTTAGAGTTAGTAAGGACTCAGACAAAATACCATCTTC
This sequence comes from Sakesphorus luctuosus, assembly GCA_013396695.1. Lineage (NCBI taxonomy): Eukaryota > Metazoa > Chordata > Aves > Passeriformes > Thamnophilidae > Sakesphorus > Sakesphorus luctuosus. The sequence goes on along the minus strand of VWZD01007614.1, from coordinate 19,464 downwards.
AGATTCAATCCTAAGGCATAATCCTGTCTATAGGACAACATATGGGGAGTATCTGATTGATGTCTGTAGGAATTATAATGGCAAAAAGAATTCAGGCCATTAGCTCTGTTAATTGCTGCCCATTGTCCTTATTGTCCAAACTCAGTGACTTCATGTTTTCAGATTTTGAAGCAGAGAACTGTAGAATGATCTACATATTAAATATAAATATATGTGTGTGTGTATATATATATATATATATATATGTAAAATCATTAAACTATATAGGCCTTTTAAAAGTTTTAGATGTGTGGTCGTTTTGGCTTTAGTTTTCAGGTAGGCCTCATTCAGCAGGCCCAAAGGATGTGACATAGATTAGAAGGGACAGGCATCACCTGACTTAAGCAACTAAAGAGGTATTTCATATCATCTGACATCATCAAGAAGTGTCAAGGAGTATAAAAAGAGAGAGAAGGAACTTCTGTTTCTTTCAGCCTTCGCCTCAGTCCCCATGAGGACGCTCTGCTCTGCCTCTCCTGAGATTAGGCCTTGCTGCCATCCTCAAGGAAGGCGGACATTTTCTTATTAAATTCTCTTTTCTCTTGCTGGGAGGTTTCTCTGGAAGAGTTTTTTGGAGGTTTTCTGGGGTTTGGGTGGTTGGAATCTGTATTATTAAGTTGGACGACTCAGTGAAGGTGTTATTTCTTTTCACATTTGTATATATATATATATGTTATATCATATTCTGTTTTAAATTTTCTCTTCTTCTGTGTAAATATAAAACCCTTGCCACTTCAAAGTTCCATTTCTAGTTTGGTTGGGGTTTTTTCCTCCCTCCCTTTCCCTTGGAGGGGGACCCTTTCACTCTATATTGCACGGTTGGCATTTTGCCAAACTAAACCATAACAAGATGCAAGAATAATTCTAGTAAAAATATTGCTTATTATAAATAAAAAAAAAATCTTCCTTGTTGCTGTTAAGAATCTGATTTCAAATGAGGCAACTATTTTCACTAAACAGATGGACAATTACATGTACATAGACATAAAGTCATCTGGTTCTTAATATTACCTTTATCTTCAGCTAACAAGCAGAGAAAGACCCCATCTGTTGTCAGGAGAAAGCAAACCTGTGCAAAGATGTATCATTGTTACAATTTAAGAAGATCAAACATAGTTACTGATTTTAAGTTACTGAAGTCTCAGGAATGGACACCGTACTAGCAAATATTAAATTAGTTCCTCTCTGTTTACTATGGCTCTGGCAGGTCAGAGTGCATTATTAAAATCCAAGATTCATAAGCATTACCTAAACTTCCAATTTTGTGCACAGTTGAACAGTATGTTTCCTATATACTTTGAAATAGGTAACCAGTTCTGACCTCTGAAATCATTTGCATAATAAGCAAAATGTAATGCACTGTTACAGTTGTTAATGGTCCATCTATTAAGCTATCATTACATTCGCCTGAAACTCTTAATTAATGAATATTCAATTAAAGATTAAAATAATGAACATGATAATTGAGAATGAATCTTTACCTTGTCTGAGTTGAAATGAGACTTTCACTGTTTGCAATGAATGTAACAGTTTAAGTAACAATTGAATTAAATTATTGTACTGCTTAAAGCACTTGCAGGCTCACTGTATGAATCAAGATTCAGAAAAGTCATGCAACTTCAGAATGTCACTCTGGGAGCTGTGCTGTAATTAGCAAGGAAAATAGAGACATGCAGCTCTAAAAATCTGCCTATCAGTTAGGAAAAAAAAAGTGATCAAGTTATTCTGAAATCTCAAAAAAAAGTTGATACAGAGTGGTAACCGCTTTAGATAATATTCATAAATGTTACAAAAAATAAACAGTCTAAGACCTTCAACCCCTATTTAGTTAATCCTGCTTTAATCAGTATTACAAAAAATTGCTAGTGAATAATAAGGGGACGAGGTCTCTTCTGGTGTGACTTATCTTATGATCCCACTTGAGATGATACATATATACATGCAATTTCTGCAACAGAATATCAGAAAACAAAAAAGGTTTACTAAAAGTCTCAGAAAGAAGGATAGCAATGGGTTTTCTCTTCTAATTGTTGATAAATTTCCGCCTGGAAGATAAGAATAAAAAAACCAAAACCATCACAATCGTCCCACAAAGCCTGATGGAACAGCATGGAAAAAGATACATGGTTTCAAACATATGCACACTTCTGGAACCCAAGAAAATATATACAAGAATAAAATTCAGTCAAGAAATTTTGTCTCTTTGTTATAAGTGTACATTCAACACTTAAACCAAAACCAACAAGTATGGACTGAGTTAAGACTTTATGTTAAAGGAACTGCAGTCCTATGACTGTTTCTGGTTTTTTGTAATCTTTACTCTCTTGATCCACTGTTCCTGCAAGATTTTTCATTGTTCTGTCCCACCCCTACTTGCATTTTAAAGCTGTCTATGCTTTAACATTTCCAATTTTCCTTGTATACTAAAGAAAAATAAAGCTATAATAATACCTCTTTTTATTTACATAAATACATTACAGGATTTCCTGGATTCATTAAACATACTGTGTTTCCACAGCTGAATATAACAAGATGAAGTAATGCATTTCACATTTTATTTCCATTTGGTTATGATGTTCCCAGTCTGTGGAAAAGAAGTTCACAAAAAATATATTTAAAGAACAATTATGTATCTATTGTCCAGACTTTTTACTCTTCCTTTCTACAGAGTTGAGTATGCACCTTGGTTTCAAAAGATCTTCATGGTATTTTCAGAATGGTGCAGAAGTACTTTGGTGTGAATGGTTAGAAAAGGCTTTACAAAACTCTTTGGTTACAGCCAGTCCTCCCATGATCATTTGTGCTGCTCTTTCCAAGCATGATTCCTCTCTGTACAAGTGCGACTGGCTGAAAATTCAGAAATATCCCTGAAATTTAAACTCTTTTCTGTAACTTGACACCTGTGCAGTATTTTATCACTGTACTTCTCTTTCTTTCACACCTTTTATATTTTTCTTGTAAGTCCTTCACTCTGATCTCTGTCACACTCATGAACAGAGCTGGAACCCCCTTCTGTGTCATTTCTATCAAGATACTGTCCAGGTCATTAAATTTTCTCAAATTTTGCAGTCATCATTGGCTTCTGACAACTCTCAGCCAAGTCTGAATTTTCTTGAGTGCATCATGGGCAGGTACTGGAAGCAGGGAATTTGGCTTTGTCCCTATATAAAGCAAGGTACAAAGCTTTTGTGTAAAATGCTGAACAAGCATCATTACCTCAGTGTAACATTACTTAAAAATTCTAGAATTTCCACTCTTTATCTCATATTCAAAGTTTTAATGTCAAAGTTTATGGGTGACTTATACTATAACCTATAAGGCTATAAATCATCTACATTCTTGGCCTGTTCTTCCATGACAATTTCTGCCACTGCTTCCAAGCGCAATGTTCCTTTCTTCTTGTTAGCTATATCTTGCAGGACAATTTATTAAAAAATATTTTTTCAGTACGGTTTTTTAGAAATAAATGATTTTTATTTTTAGTCATACAGCAAAACCAGACATACTTGCTTCTGAGGGAGAGATGTCAACAGTGTTGGGATCCTCTCTTCTGGAATAGGTAATAAGATACCAAACTCTATGCATTTCTCAGGGACCTGCTTGCTTTAGTAAGACGCTTTTGGTAGGATGTTAAAATATTCCTCAACGACTACATGAACAAAACCTTCTATTTGCCCTCACAGTGGAACAATAACATACTGTACTGCAACATCTATGGCTTGCTCTGAGTCCAAAAGACAGTGCATTAGTTTGGGGATTGATATGTTGTTCTACAATGCTTATACAGGTTCTGTGATATTGTCCCTCTTCAGTGAATACACAGAAGGTTTTATTCTTCTGAACTTCATTCAAATACCACTTGCAGGATTGTTTTCTGTTAAAATTATATGTCAGGGACAGGATGAGCCCTGTAATCAGTGATGCTTCTATGTGACACTGACATTATATAGGGCCTTTTTTCTTTAATTATAAGAGGCTTCTGACAAGGGGAGCATAACACACACACAACATACACAAAGCACAGCAGTTTCGTATAAAAACTGGGGGGAAAAAAAGGAAATTTAACAGGTTCTTACCCTCTTTCCTTAGGGACATGTGCCTTTGCCAGATACCAACTCTGAGGTGGCACAGGCTTGGAACGTGAGACCCGCTGAGTGCTGATGTGTGAGAAAAAGCCAGGAGCAGCCCTGTGGGCTGGGAATGATCCTAATGACTGTCATGGGCCTTGCTCTGAAATTCTTGTCCTAAAAGGACACTGCCTCTGCCTGCCTCACTTGCAAGATGTGTTCCCTCACAAAGCAGCCTACTCTTGTGTCCCCTATACCAGCTTTTTTCAGAGGTGCTGACTCAGAAACATTTATCATTTCAAGCCAGAAAACCTTTTAAGTAAGCAGAGGAGGAGGCATGCATTGTCAATTAAGCTCTAAATTTGCTTTTCTCAGGAAGAATATTGGTTTTTTAAAAAGACCTCTTCAAAGACTTTGCATTATACTTGATGATTCAGCTCAGGAGCACTGAGTAATGAACACTATATTGTGCATCTCAGAAGCTGTTTAGAAACAGATTGCATAGAAGAAATATGTGGGTTTTATACCACCTGTATTGATATAATTGCCTCTGGGCCATTGATCTCATTTTAAAAATCCATTAGAATTTATTTTATAGTTATATAAGCCATGAATACAGAAGAATATTTAGCTAAATTTGTTTGCCTACAAAAGTTATTCTATTGGTATGAAGATCTTCAAGCTATCAGTATTATGAAATATCAGTCATCACATTCACTTAAATGATTAGAGAGCTCTCTTTATGATTCCTTTTACAAGAAAATGACATGTAGAGATGAATATGAAGTGTGTTATTTACTTCACTTGCCTAGATCAATGCCTTTGCTTGCTTATCCTGCATGACCTATTTCCACATGTAATTAATTGCATGATTTCCATAAAGTCAATGACAATATTAGCATTAAAACATGTCATTGTATGCTGACCCAAAGGAATATGGAGCAATATCTGAAGTGCTGAGTCATACTGTCTGATGTTACATGTAACTGTGCAACAGGCAGTTTGAGAGGACCCAGAGAATATCTACTTCTTGAACTTCTATTTACCATAAGATACTTTTGACAGACTATAACAAATTTCTGCAATCAAAGACCATAGTGCATTATGGTCTGAGAGGGAGAGATCAGGGCCATCCTCAGTTTCAATAGGTGACTTGCACAATGAGTACATAAAATGTGTTCTATTTTATTAAAATTCACCATCACTAGTGCCACAACACAAGCATAAACTGTCTCTTTTTGCATGCATGCATCAGAATTAGCTTGCAACAAATCAGTTTGAGGAAACGAATGACTTGAAGGTCTCTTGACAAGGACTAATGATAAATGGAAATGCACTCAGTTTTGAGATGTTGAAATTGGATGTATTTCCAGTATTCATGTTAAATTTAGTTTTGACATCTTCATTTACATTCTGCAAGGGGGAATAGAAAACACATTAACGAAACTGTCAGATAAACTGGGAAATGTTACAATAAGACAAAGAGCACAAAGAGAAAAAAGGATTTGAAACAGAAAATAAAATATGTTCAGAAATTCGTAGACCAGAACAAATAGGAGTTTAATGTTCCCTCCAAGGCATCCAAAGAAAACTTCAGCAGAAGAAACCAAGAAGCACCAATTGCCAGGAGAGCTTTAGATACTGAGTTATATAATAATAAAGACAATTGACTTATTTTACTTATGGAAATACAGAAATATCTATTCATGTTTGACCATTCATCAATATGTGTTTGGACCACCTTCTCTGTCCTCACACAACAGGAAAACAATATTTTTTGTCTTATTATTGTTAGAGCCATCATTAAATGTAATCAATTTCTCAAGCATTATTATATCCAAGAGAGACGTTGACATGANCAGTGAGAAGTAATGAGGTTTCCAGTACTCTGGCCAACTTGCATTAATTGAGCCAGTCCAATATTGCAATAGGGAATAATTGCAATGGCAAGGAGATGGACTAGATGACTATAAACGCTTTTTCCATCCCTAGGTTTTACAACAAAAAGGATACAGTCTGGAAATACAAATTGCAATGGGAAATGTGTTCTCCCTAATGGTTATAGATAAAGGCAATTTTCAGATAACGTCCTCTCCCTTTTACTTCTCTGCTCTGACTCCCCACTTTTACATAGGTTTTTAAGACAAACTAATAACATACACTTAAAAGGAAAAAATAATACAGTAGAGNAACAGAAAATAAAATATGTTCAGAAATTCGTAGACCAGAACAAATAGGAGTTTAATGTTCCCTCCAAGGCATCCAAAGAAAACTTCAGCAGAAGAAACCAAGAAGCACCAATTGCCAGGAGAGCTTTAGATACTGAGTTATATAATAATAAAGACAATTGACTTATTTTACTTATGGAAATACAGAAATATCTATTCATGTTTGACCATTCATCAATATGTGTTTGGACCACCTTCTCTGTCCTCACACAACAGGAAAACAATATTTTTTGTCTTATTATTGTTAGAGCCATCATTAAATGTAATCAATTTCTCAAGCATTATTATATCCAAGAGAGACGTTGACATGATAAATTGTGATGATTGACTGGGGAGAAATACTAAAATAATCAGAGATGTATAGTTTAGTTAAGGAGTTTTTATGAGAGGTCATCAGAGAACTCAGAAAATGTCCACTGAGGAATTTCAAAGGAAGAGGGATGCTCCAGTTTCTGCAAGTAGGCAAACACATCAGGATAAAATTATGAAAGGGAAAATTCAGGACCAAGACAGTACTTTCCAAAAGTGAGGACTATTAAACTTTGGGAATTGTCTCTCAGTGAGAAGTAATGAGGTTTCCAGTACTCTGGCCAACTTGCATTAATTGAGCCAGTTCCTAAAACTACAAAATTGTTTTGCATTGGCAAGACCAACATGTTTCTTTTCATTTAAAACAGTTATATTTCGATGCTAATGTTGTAGTTGAATTCATGGAAATCATGCAATTACATGGGCAAGTGAAAATTATATATATCCTATGCAAATTTAAAGGAGGATAAGGGAAATAAAAGATGACAGAAAAAAACAGAAGAAAAAGAGAAAGAAAATTAATGCACTCAGTCATAAATTTAATTTGGCTAGTTATATAATTAAAATTTCTAGATTTTGAAGTTTGGAATTCAACTATTTTTTTTTCTCTAGAAACTATCACATCATACTGAATACAGTTTGGATTGTGAGGAGATAGACATTTATTTCACTTTTATAAGACCATGTTTCTTTCTTTCTTCCAAATGCACAACAGACTTGTTATAACACAGGGCAATGAGAAAGGTACATTCCCTTTAATTCTGTGTGAACTCCCCATCATCAGTAATTGCATGAAGAAACTCAAATTTGGAGAAGATTACTAACATTACAGTCGTGTATAGCAGTTTCCAGTGTTTTTGGAGACATTAATGCTCAAAGTATCTGCTCTTGAAATATTTGTTCTCCTTTATTTGATTAGATGAGTTTGTAGTTTTTACAGGAAAATGCTTTTATAACTCTTAGTTCCACATGTCTCAAATACATTGATAGATTACAACTACTGAACTAGATACTATCCCATTTTTGTGTATTTCATGCTGCAAATAGGTAAGATTCTCTATTCTAAGCTTGAAATGATCATTTGATACCCTTCAATAGGACTGAAAATAATTACTATATTTTATTACTAGGAACCACATTGAGGGCATATTAGATCACAAATAATCTCTAGTGATATCCAGCAGTTTTTTCAGTCTATTTTGATACACTTTTTATATGATAAATGCATATCACTTATGCACTTTTTGCCTGCATGTGTATATGTATAAAGTGCACGTATGTGTGTATTGTTGCCTAAAATGGGAGAAGAGAATTTTTGAGACAGTATTAATATAGATAAAACAGAGAGCTGGTCTTTAATGAAAGTGGTTTCAGGTGCACACACAACATAGAATTCTCACATTTTTACAGCTTTAACTAATTACTATGCCTAGTGGGTACATCCAACATGAAAATCATTTGCCCTTGGCACCACCTTCAGAACTTCCCTATTGGAGCCCCTCCAAGTGTTTCGGGGGTCCTATCTTGTTTTGACTATAATGCATTTTATTATTCTGGTCGAGGTGCATGTGTCCAAAACAAGATGTTCCTGCTAAAATCTCTTTCCTTGAAAAGACTGTTAAACAGAATTTCAAGAATGTGGCACAAAGTGTAAGAAAGGGGTTTAGAAACTGTTAACTGTTACCTTAAGAGTGAGAAAATATGCAGCTATTTTCAAATCTAGAAATATATAAAAAATCTTAAGGCATCAGTATGAATAATAATTATTCAATGATAATATGTAGAAAATATACTTAATTATGTATAATAAATATGTATGTTATATGTATTGAACTATATTACTAGTTCAGCTTAAATCTAATTTGGTATCACTGTATATTAATGCAGAATCTGTGCCAATATTATCCTAGATCTCCAAAATGAAATCCTTTCTCTTCATTAGCTCAGTTATTGAAGAATAGGTTGGGAGATATGATTGCATATACAAAACCATGACAGCAAAGGCATTCAGATAGCACTCCATATGATGGGGCTTAGCACACCAAACTCATTCCTCAGTCGCATTTTCTTACTTTGAAAATGTCCTGATCTGTCACAAAAAAATTTCTTCTTTGTGAGCTTGTGGAAAAGGGAGGCCCCTGTGCAAATCTAGGTGCAAATGCTGGTTTTATATTTAAGTGGTGCAATAATGAAGCAAGATTTGACATAACTCCTTTAAGCTCCTATAGTCAGGAGGCAGATCAACATGTGGCAAGCACAACCATATTACCATTGCAATATGCATTTATGACCATTAACTTTGACTATGATGAAAAAATTGGGAAAAAAAGGCATGAACATAAGCTACTCAGCTTGTACTCTCATTGGATGTTTAGCAGGTAATTCTTTTATCTGAAGAAGGCAAAAGTATATCAGGTCATTTGAAGAATAATAAATAAGGACCAATTAATCCATCTTAAAGCAAAGGTTTAACTTTCAGCCTTTTCAAGTCCCTTTATCTTTTAAGCTTTTCTGAAGCTTAATCAGATCCTCCATCCATATAAGGATATGATTTAGCTTACTGTTCTTACCATCAGTTTCTTGATCCCTCTTGGACTAATCTTTGGAAAATGCCAGCTGACATTATTGAGTAGAGTCTGAGACATTGAAGAGATAAAAGAGAAAAAAGTAATAGTGGCTAAACTAATCTAAAAAATTCGAGGCATAACTCCCGTTAAAATTGTGTTAAGAAAAGAAAATTGATGAGATAATGAGAGAACCACAGACCAACATGCAATGTGTCATTGTTACTTCTAGACAGCTTGAGTCATAAGTTATTAAAATGTCTGTAGCTATCTTTTACAAGGGTAATGAAACAGAAATGTGCTACAGTAGGTAGCTTCTGGCACAAATTCTCTCTGTTCAGAAAACCTATAAATCTGCATACTGCATAACATGCTTCATGCATACATAAGGATACACAGGCCTAACAAATAAGTAAAAAGAGCATTACAGAAACCACTTCCATCTTCAGGACTATGTAATATTTATTTTTATTATTTATGAAGACTACAATGTAAGCCATTATGAAAAAGGCAAATAGATAGATTGCTTTTGCTACAGGCACAATAAACAAAAGCATCTCAGTTCTTCAGCTTGCCAAGGTGTAATCTATTTGCCAAGCAGATGATCCATTTATATATAAGAAAGCAAGCATTGGATCATTACCCAAGTCTCACTAGACTATCTACCTAAAGAAAAGTACAGATTTGTTGCAGTTTTTCTAAGAACACACAAATACTATCAGAATTAATAACTTCAAACTGACCAAAGTCAGGAATATTAAGGCAGATTCACTGTGGGAAAGATGATAGTTCACAATTTCTTCTGTATTTATCTTGAATGATCAGAGATAAAATTTAGCAACACCACAGAATACATACAACTCCCCAAATTTCACTTCAATTTTTATTTCAATTTCACTCTTCTTTTACAGAAGAGATTTCTGTCAGCTAACACAGCTCTATAAAAAGTAGCCTCTCATTGTGCAGACAGTGAACTATAGCAGAGAAATCTGAGTTGTTTGTACAGAGGACTTTACTAATCATGCTAAAACATTTTCCTTTTATTTTTTCTTGTAGACATACTATGTAAAATCAACTTTCTGTAAGGATTTTAAATTGACTGGGCTGTAGAGATCATGCACTGGTGAAGTTTGTGGTCCTGAGGGATATGGGTCAGGCAAAGAGTTATACGGATTTTCCTGAATTTTAGGAAAACAAACTTCCAGCTCCTCAAGGAGTTAATCATTAGGACTAATAGGGTAACTGACCTCAAGGACGAAGGAGAAGAACAAAACTTTAAGGATGCTTTCCACAGACTGCAAGAGCTAGGGATCCAAAGGGATAGTAAATCAGGAAAGGAAAGCAAGGGACCAGCGTGAGTGAGTGTACACCTACTGGTCAAACTAAAGAGCAAGAAGGAAATGCACAGACGGTGGAGGCAGGCACAGACATCCTGAGAAGACTGTGGTGACTCTGTCCAGTTGTGTAGGGATGAGGTCAGGAAGGCCAAGACATGAATGGAGCTGAACTTGACAAGGGATTCAAATACTAAGGGCTTCTACAGGTATGTCAGGCAAAAAAGAAAGGCCAGAGAAAGCGTACCCTCCCTNGGGGCTTAGCACACCAAACTCATTCCTCAGTCGCATTTTCTTACTTTGAAAATGTCCTGATCTGTCACAAAAAAATTTCTTCTTTGTGAGCTTGTGGAAAAGGGAGGCCCCTGTGCAAATCTAGGTGCAAATGCTGGTTTTATATTTAAGTGGTGCAATAATGAAGCAAGATTTGACATAACTCCTTTAAGCTCCTATAGTCAGGAGGCAGATCAACATGTGGCAAGCACAACCATATTACCATTGCAATATGCATTTATGACCATTAACTTTGACTATGATGAAAAAATTGGGAAAAAAAGGCATGAACATAAGCTACTCAGCTTGTACTCTCATTGGATGTTTAGCAGGTAATTCTTTTATCTGAAGAAGGCAAAAGTATATCAGGTCATTTGAAGAATAATAAATAAGGACCAATTAATCCATCTTAAAGCAAAGGTTTAACTTTCAGCCTTTTCAAGTCCCTTTATCTTTTAAGCTTTTCTGAAGCTTAATCAGATCCTCCATCCATATAAGGATATGATTTAGCTTACTGTTCTTACCATCAGTTTCTTGATCCCTCTTGGACTAATCTTTGGAAAATGCCAGCTGACATTATTGAGTAGAGTCTGAGACATTGAAGAGATAAAAGAGAAAAAAGTAATAGTGGCTAAACTAATCTAAAAAATTCGAGGCATAACTCCCGTTAAAATTGTGTTAAGAAAAGAAAATTGATGAGATAATGAGAGAACCACAGACCAACATGCAATGTGTCATTGTTACTTCTAGACAGCTTGAGTCATAAGTTATTAAAATGTCTGTAGCTATCTTTTACAAGGGTAATGAAACAGAAATGTGCTACAGTAGGTAGCTTCTGGCACAAATTCTCTCTGTTCAGAAAACCTATAAATCTGCATACTGCATAACATGCTTCATGCATACATAAGGATACACAGGCCTAACAAATAAGTAAAAAGAGCATTACAGAAACCACTTCCATCTTCAGGACTATGTAATATTTATTTTTATTATTTATGAAGACTACAATGTAAGCCATTATGAAAAAGGCAAATAGATAGATTGCTTTTGCTACAGGCACAATAAACAAAAGCATCTCAGTTCTTCAGCTTGCCAAGGTGTAATCTATTTGCCAAGCAGATGATCCATTTATATATAAGAAAGCAAGCATTGGATCATTACCCAAGTCTCACTAGACTATCTACCTAAAGAAAAGTACAGATTTGTTGCAGTTTTTCTAAGAACACACAAATACTATCAGAATTAATAACTTCAAACTGACCAAAGTCAGGAATATTAAGGCAGATTCACTGTGGGAAAGATGATAGTTCACAATTTCTTCTGTATTTATCTTGAATGATCAGAGATAAAATTTAGCAACACCACAGAATACATACAACTCCCCAAATTTCACTTCAATTTTTATTTCAATTTCACTCTTCTTTTACAGAAGAGATTTCTGTCAGCTAACACAGCTCTATAAAAAGTAGCCTCTCATTGTGCAGACAGTGAACTATAGCAGAGAAATCTGAGTTGTTTGTACAGAGGACTTTACTAATCATGCTAAAACATTTTCCTTTTATTTTTTCTTGTAGACATACTATGTAAAATCAACTTTCTGTAAGGATTTTAAATTGACTGGGCTGTAGAGATCATGCACTGGTGAAGTTTGTGGTCCTGAGGGATATGGGTCAGGCAAAGAGTTATACGGATTTTCCTGAATTTTAGGAAAACAAACTTCCAGCTCCTCAAGGAGTTAATCATTAGGACTAATAGGGTAACTGACCTCAAGGACGAAGGAGAAGAACAAAACTTTAAGGATGCTTTCCACAGACTGCAAGAGCTAGGGATCCAAAGGGATAGTAAATCAGGAAAGGAAAGCAAGGGACCAGCGTGAGTGAGTGTACACCTACTGGTCAAACTAAAGAGCAAGAAGGAAATGCACAGACGGTGGAGGCAGGCACAGACATCCTGAGAAGACTGTGGTGACTCTGTCCAGTTGTGTAGGGATGAGGTCAGGAAGGCCAAGACATGAATGGAGCTGAACTTGACAAGGGATTCAAATACTAAGGGCTTCTACAGGTATGTCAGGCAAAAAAGAAAGGCCAGAGAAAGCGTACCCTCCCTAAAAAACAAGGCTGGCAAACTGGTGACAATGGATGAGAAGGCTCAGGTACTCTACAACTGTTTTGCTTCATTCTTCACTGTCAGCCCCACTACCCACACCCGTTGAGTGGAAGGATCACAAGGCAGAGACTGGAGGAGAAAAGTCTCTTCCACTGTAAGAAAAGATCAGGTTTGTGAGCACCTGAGGAACATGAATATATATTGGACCTGATGAGATGAATCACAGAGTCCTAAGGGAATTGGTTTATGTAGTTGCCAAGCAACTCCATGATATTTGAAAGGTCATGGCAGTGAGATGACTGCGACCTGTCAGCCTCACCTTTGTGGCCGGGGAGATCATGGGATAGATCCTTCTGGAAGCTATGTTAAGGCATGTGGAGGAGGACAGGGTTTCACCAAAAGCAAGTCCTGCCTGACAGCCTAATGGCCTTCTATGGCAGAGTGATTACATTAGTGGAACAGGGAAAAGCTACGGATGTTGTCCACCTCTTCTTGTATTCTGATTTTTGTGGTATTTCCATCAACTTTGTCAAATGAGAAAGGAGATGTAACATGTTTTTCCAGATCCAGAGCATTTAGCTGCAGAACTTAATAAATATACATATGAAACTTAAAGCCCTTTAACTTAGCTTGGATAAACCAGTCTACTTTTTGTGAGACAACAGCACTGAGGAGCAAAGCTGTGATGAACAGCGTGGGTCTGCTTCTCTTCTTCAGTAACACTAATTTAGTATTGAATTCCTGCCAATTCCTCTTCAAACTCTTACCTTTACTCTGATGTTTGCAGGCAGGAGTCATAACATGCAAAAGCAGATCTGCTGGTGTTTGTTTTGATCTTAAAAGCCATCCTTAATTTTGTTTGGTGTAATTTCAAAGGCACAATTTATTCTACAGGTTAACAAAATGCATTTATGCAGAACCTTCATGCAAAGTTGTCTTAGTATAATGATAATATTCCTAACCTATAATTAATAAAACCACAATCCCTTACCACTATACTAGCTGATCTTTTCTCTTTTATGTATTTCTTCATCACTGCTTTCTAGAGCTGACTTGGAAACATCCTTTCATTACCAGTTTTTCTCTGATTTTTTCGTATCATTTCAGTCAAGTAAAAAAATGTGATGAAAAAAAATCTTGAGAAACATTCAGTGGATAAAGACATGATCACTATCAGTATAATCAGTTCATATCCATAAAGTATCATGTTTCATTTTTATTGGATTTCAATTTTCAATGATTTGTAAGATGCAAAAACAGAATATCACTGCATTTCAAAAATAATTTTGAAAGTACAAGCTATTTTTTCTGTCAAAAGAGCTGGCTATTCTTTGTTGTCTGAAATGGATTTCATCAGAATTGATGCAATCCTGAAGAAGATATAATTTCAAGGATTCAGTATTTTTAACATTTTTAACATTCCACTCTTTAATGTTTTACTCACAACTTCTCTGGACTGCTTTCCTCCGTAACTGATACAGATAAAATTGTCTTTACACTGAGCTACTTGACCACTCAGATACAACCCAAACTAAAAGGAATCTACCCAGTTTTTCTGCTTTACTAATGTATACACTTTGTGATAAAAGCAGACCTGACACTGCTTTGCCTGACAAGATCTTGCTGTTCCACTGAGTTTCATTTCCTATTAAGACTTCATTAAACTTCTTTCTTACAGTTGCATGGTTCATCTTTTCAGCAGTCTTAACCAGAAAACCTCCAAGAATATCATATGCCTCATCACCCATGCAATAAATGAGGATGTTTACTTGCTCTTCATCCAAGGGTGTCTCTGATTATTTCTGCGGTGAAAATCTCCCGAATTGTAGTGACTTAATAGAAATAAAGGATGATGTTTAAAACACTTGCTATCACATTTCTACTGCTATAAGATCCTTATTTTATCAATATAAAAACAGTCATAAAGTATAAAGCTGAACATATTACTTAAGAGAATAAAGTTCTCATTTTGATTTCATATAATGATCCTACAAAATTTGATAGCAAGGCAGACTTCCACCAAACACAGACAAGTATTGCAAGCATAGTTACAAGATAAGACAGTCAGCTGACAATCTCCAGCCTGCAGTCTGAAGCTTACCCTTGGACTTGATAGAAAAACCACTATTACATTTCCTGTGGATTGGTTTTTTTGCCTGTAAGGTACTTAAGTGTAATGTTTCACTGCATTGTTCACACGGCTACAGGAATCAAGCAGACAGTAGCATTTGAAAGCACAGTTAACAAGCAAAACTTTAATCTCAAATCAAGTGAAAGACTTGAACTAGCCATTCTCTCCAGAACACTTTAGGTTTGCATCAAAGGATGCTTGCAGTTAGTAGTCCTGCTGAAGTAGAAAAATATCCTCAGAAAGGTTAGAAGTTAGATGTAAAGACAGTATAGGAAAAGACAAATATTAAGCTTTGCAGAAATCTAGCCTACTGAAAAATAAATACAAATTACTCTATAGGGCATTACTGTGGTTGTGAACATATGAGAACGCATTGGTGTTTATTTTAAACTTTTTTGCATCTTAAGTGCACAAGCAGGGTGTTCACACATGCACAGATCTATGTACACCACTTCTGTGACAAGGGAAGTAATTTGCTCAAGAAAAGTGATCATCAGTTCTGCACAGAGACACTGAAAGGGACATTTCTCAATAATGGTCTGAAGTGTCAGAAACTGTCATAACTTTGTGTAGATTTAACCCTCATAAATACCATATTGCTTTGCTGGGATGTTCTTAGCAAGTATTTGTATACCAATAATGCTCCCTCCTATATTTTCTGCTTATATAAGAAGTTGAGAATGCCAAATAACATTTTCAAAGTTGCTCTGGTCTTCCAAAAAGGTTTCAAGAAACTCTGTTGGCATAAGCATATTAGCTTAAGAAAACAAGACACTGCGAAATCTGTGTGTAAAATTGGCATTGGATTTTCCCAGTGTATGTTAAGCTTTGAGAAAACAGATACCTAATTTCATTTGTAGGTTAAGCCTTTGTTATGCTAAATTATCAACATAGGTGTCATTCTCTTATAAGCAAAGTGTTTGTGTTTGGCAGTTATTCTCAATAGATCTCACCAAGCCATTATTTCACAATCAGGGAGCATAAACATCTTACAATATACATCACACACACACACACACATGTATATATATATATATAGGAGGTCCCGTGGCATAATGGAGAGCACTCCAGTCTCTGAATCCCAAGGTCACGAGTTCGAGTCTCGGTAGGGACCGTCCCCGGCAGTTCAATGCCTCCCTGCCATCCCATCCCGTCAGATCTCGGACGTAAGCAGGGTCAGCCCCGGTTAGTACCGGGTGCTGTAGATAGTCCCAAGGACTTCACTGTCACTGTCCAAGCTTTCTTGGCCATGGCAAATGAACCTTAGGACTTAAACGGTGGGGCCAGTTCTGTGCACGCTGTGCCTCACCTAAAAAATCCACTGCACAGGCTCAAAGGGCACACCCACTTGGGGAGACCCCTTCCCAAATCTTCGTTTGTGAAGATTGGCCATTATATATATATATATAAACCCAGCTTCATTAGAGTAATGAATTCAATACAAGCCAGTGACTGTATTTGGCAAACTTCAGCTCTGATTAAGATGCTTGTTTTATGACATGCACCTGATCTTCTCTGTTAAGTACATTTATTATGAGTATGGGGCCTTCTTACCTGTACAAATAATTCTATGCTTCTATTGGTAAAAAGAATAATACTAAAAGGTTTAGCAATAAAAACAATTAATCAGTAACAAAGATTTTAAAAGAAAACTTAATTTTGCTTATTGTGATTGCTGTGTTGTGCAACAGCAGTGAATTCCTACTATACTTAAAAAAATCTGTGCCCCAAAGAAACATTTTTACTTGAATCTATTAATTGCAATATTTTAGAATGAACTGATGGCTATAATAGATTCAACTAGAATTCAGCAATGCCCTAGATTTGATGATTTTTAACATTTTCTGTGTTCTTTGCTTTATGTTGGCAAAGTATAACTTCCATGGTTAAATGGCCATGATTAAATCTTTTTTAGTTAGTTGTACACATTTAACATGTATTTTCCCTGAAATGCCTCATCTTTTGCATGAGACAGAGGATCCAATGCCTGGTTCCTCTCACATGTGAAATCACAAATTTGCACAGTGGGATAAAATGCAGATTTCAGAAGACACAAGTTATTGCAAAGAGCAGTAAATCAGATAAATAACTTGTCTTCTTACTCGTACAACAATTCATAGAAACCTTCATTTT
Source organism: Sakesphorus luctuosus (assembly GCA_013396695.1). Taxonomy (NCBI): domain Eukaryota; kingdom Metazoa; phylum Chordata; class Aves; order Passeriformes; family Thamnophilidae; genus Sakesphorus; species Sakesphorus luctuosus. The sequence continues at coordinate 2,280 of VWZD01007614.1, read as the reverse complement.
AAGAGCAGTTTTCAGTGCACTGACAATTCCAGTGTCCAAGAGTCAAGAAAGCAGTGATTGAAAACTTCTTAACTTAATGCAGTGTTTAGACCTAGAAACTGGGGAAACTGTACAAACTTAGAGATCTTTTAGTGAGCCCCAGCTGGCTCTGCTACAGATACTTGAGAGATATGGATTATTTATCAGTATTAAGGTTACTCAGGCCATGGCTTACGGTGCTTTAGTATTTGCACTAAATTTATTTTGACTGTCCTACAGTATGCGTTTTTATTGCCAGAATTAAACTGGACTGTTTTTACAGAAATCATCCCTTGCATAAAGAATACAAAGCGTTTAAAATAAGTACTTGTTCATTTTATCCTTCTGAAATAGTTATTAAAATCTATTTCGGATCTCAGACTTTAGAGGAGTGCCCTTATCTGAAAAATTTAAGGGACATAAAAATAGGCAGGTACTCATATATGAAGTTAGGAACACACTAATCTGATTCTTCATTTTTTTCTGTAGTTCTTTGCATATTTCTTTCAGTATTATAATGTTTGCAAATGAAAATATTTGCATACTTACATGAAAAAAATCTAAATGTGTGCTTTTACAGATTTGCTCTGTTAATAAAAATCCTTCAGACATGAGAAAAACAAAGTCATGTTCTTGTATACCTAGGGTTATTCTATTCCACACTTATGGCTTAAAATAACTTACACTTTGTTGATGTGTAGACATAATTGCTGTTTTCTTTCCAGGACTCAGTGAATCAACCATATGGATAAAAGCATTTTTATGAGAAATATTATCTCTATCCAACCTATAAACATTATTTACATAATTCAGAATAGGTGCTGCATGTACTGATGCAGGTACTCATCATGTTGTTATTTTTTCATGATAAATTAAGCAATATAGTGGTAGGTGGCCTACAGTAATATAGATCAACTTCACTAAAATACTGCCTATGTTGTTTATATATACACATTGAAAAAGTGAACTGAACAGTAAGAACTCACTTGGATTTGTTACTGGTTTTAAGAGTAATAATTAAAAAAAATATATGGTACTTGAGATTCAAGTTTTCTTTCTCCATGGAACAAGTATTATATGGATATTAGAAAAATCTACTCAATTAGCTAATCTTTGGGGAAGATCCTATTTTTAGGAATAAGAAAAGTCTCCAGTGTACATCACCATTCTTATTAATGACTTGGACACTGAATGGCTGCCAGCTGTCCTCATCTGAGAAAGAAGCTTTGAATTTTAAGCTTAACCTTTAATTTCTGGAGAAAAATAGAATTGATTTCCCAAATTTTCAACCTTCATGTCAAGATGATTTATTCAGTTCACAGGTTACCTGGTTTTCAAAGACATTAGCAAAGAAATGGAAGCTCCAAGCTGAAGGTATACTAGTAGCTTTCTTCCTATTATCTCACCTTGGGCTGTATCACCTCTGAGATCTTTTCTAATTTTTCTCTGGAGAGGTAAATATAGTCCTTTGGGAAATGATTCTATTCCCAAGGGAGTAAAGTCAGGCATCTGAACCAGTGGGAAATGACAGGTTGCTATAGGAGAATAATAGATACAATCCTTCCATTTTGAATACAAGAAAAATAATGTTCAGTAAATGTTACCTTAAATTATCATTCTGTTCTTAGTATGTGTTACCAGTTAGAAAAACATACACAAGCTGGGCCTGTAATCCTTATATTTCAATAAGAATAATTGTGAGAACTTTTTAAAGTACTTTTTGTAAAGAAAAGGACACAGAATCAAGGAGTTTCTTGTCTTATCTATATGATCTTTCATTCCAAAGTCATTCTGACAACTATATTTAGTAAAGTGCCTTTCTGTGTGGTTGAATGTGTGTACTTATTTAAATCAAGTGAAGTTCAGAAAAGTACTGATTTATCCTCCTATGGAATTTGACAGTAAGGCATTTTAATTTGTGATGCATATACATACATACTTAATACTGAATTTCCATTCTGTTCCCCCCACTATCCTTAATTTCCTTGTGACTACTCACAACAATAAAAAAACTAAATTGCACCTCTGATTTCCCATACCCATACACAAACACCTGTTTTAGAATGTTTTCTGAGCTTCAGTTTTATAGCTACAGTTAATTCCCCTGAGCTATCTCGAACATCTCTATATAGGCACTCCTCAAGAGATTTCCTGTCCATAAAACCATGCTGCAGCCAGCTGCAGGATGACGTGTGTTTTAATGAAGCAGGCTGTTAATGATTGTCATTGCAACATTTTCAGTCTTTCACCTGTCTTCTCACC
>VWZD01007613.1:2531-14091 GCA_013396695.1 Sakesphorus luctuosus | reverse complement strand
CTTTTCTATACATGATCTCTATCAAACTGTTACTGCCTCAAAACAGAGAAGAGGCAGTGGCTTCCCAGGGCTTGACCACATACAAAGATGCCAGGTGTACTCAGGGTGCAATAGGCTAGTGCCTGTCTGCTGTCCAGCCATTTGGCTGAGTTATCATGAACCATCTTGACCCTGCCAGAGCCACTGCACACACGTACTGGGCTGCACAAAATCTAAGGCAATTTGACCATTCACTGAGTTCACAGATGAAGCATTCAGCACAGAATATAGGAAAATCTGGTCTTCACACTAATCTGGGGACAGCTTCAACAAATGCCAGAGGCACATTTGCTGTGTCTAATTGCCCCTAGGAAGAAATTAGCTGGCAGTTAAACAAACTAATGCAATGTCCTTTGTTCGATTTTCTTCTTTAGCTTTCTGGAGATAGAAAAAATCAATTGAGTTGCACTGCAGCAATTGTAGGCCTGAGCATAAATGTTCCTTGTCATCAGAGAAATCACTCCCCTGGCACACTGGTTTCAGCATGCTGTACCTATACATTATCAAATATTTAATACAATTTTACTTCATTCACATCACTAGACTAAGGGAGATGCTCTGCATTCCATTAATCATGACACCCTCTCTCTAAATTCAGTACATGTAAAAAGTATCAGGATCATAAGTTAAACCTTTAAGGCAGTTCCTCTTAAGCCAGCTCCGCTGACATCCATTTTTCTAGTGATTTAAATGAATTCACAACCTATTTTTCACCACAAAAATATATTCACAGCCGTGTCAGAACCAATGCGTTATGTTCTATGAGTCCATAAAATACAGCTTTGTATGTGGGTTTCAAGGCAATCTTATAAAAAGCAAATCATATACTTGGAAAAGCTTAGAGAGACTTCATGGTCCTAAATTTAGTGGATGAGATCTGCACACAGCAATTCAAATACTCACTGTGAATCTTAGAGAAAGAATGAACACAAAAAGCCCCCACACATGCTACGGACTTGTGCTTCCCATCCCATCCTCTAGAGTGTTATCAACTGAGCTGAAGCACATGAGAGTCAATATAAAATTGCATTCTCCTAACATAAAAAATAGAAATAGCTTTTGAAGAACTCCACAACAAGTTGACTCAACACATCTGATTTCCAGCCCCACTGCCCCCACATCATAGCACACCTCCAGTTGAAACTGAATACTGCTTAAGCAGTTTGATATGCAAATGTCTTTTGGTGGAAATAAACTATGCATTTACAAGAAATAGATCTAAAAAAACCCAAAACCAAACAATAGTTGCAGTCCAAACAAAAAAAGGAACCCACAACTATTGAATTCACAGAAGTCTGTCTTCTGTAGTTACTTAAATATTGTTTTGATAAGATTTTGTATGAGTGTGGCAGAATGTAATAGTAATATTCAACAATAACTTTCACAAGCATTTAGGAATTCATTCTGGTTTTAGAATTCTCATCATCACAGAAAATTTGTATTTTTGTTGCTGTAACTTTGCTCTCAAATCTTTTGGGTTTTTGCCTTTAAAAATCAGAATCTGAAATTTTAAACATCTCAAGCTTCAATTGAAATGTGGTTTTTTCATATGGAATTAACGTTAACCATGACTTAAGTATTAGAAAAATAGAAGAACTTTCAATTACAGTGTAATTATTAAAAAAAAACAATCAAAACCAAAAAAGCCCACCAAAACAGAACCTACCTTCAAATGAATTGAACATCAATTCAGAGTAAATTTCTATTTTCACTTTAAAGCCAATGTCAGAATTTTGAATACTAAGAAGTGGTCTGAAAGTAACTATTAAAGTTATATTAATGGAACTTATGTCATCTACAATTCAATTTACAAAAAATAAGCCGCATTCTAGGAACCAAAGCAATATTGTAGCAATTTTGAGCTGAAATTATAATTAAGCCTAATTTTTTTTTCAAAGGGTTTATAATTATGAATTCAAATGTACAATATTTTAGTGTTTTAGTAAATACATCTGACTGACTTACTATTTCTTGCTGTAATAGTTTAGCTTTGATTGCAGGAAGCCTCAGTTTGGCAGGCCCAGATTGTGTGACATAGATTAGAAAGGACAAGCATTACCTGACTTAAGCAACCAAAGATATAATTCATATCTTATGACACCACCACAAGTATAAAAAGAGAAGGAGGTGGAGCTACTGTCTCTTTTTGCTCTTCACCCAGCACCAAGAGGACATTTTGCCATTATTTGTACTTAGGCCTTGTTGCCACCCCTATGACTGTGTTATCTAGGGAAGTAGCATCTTATTATTGGATTTTCTCCTCTCTTGCTGGGAGTTTTCTCAGGAAGAGTCTTTTAGAAGGTTTTTGTGGGTCTGGGTGGTTGGAATCTGTATTATTTGGTTGGGCGACACAGTAGAGTTGTTATTTCTTTTCACATTTGAATATATATGTGTATATATTGTATTCTGGTTTTATTTTCTCTCTCTCTTCTGTGTAAATATAAAACCTTGCCATTTTAAGTGTTAGCTCTACGGGTATTTTTCCTTCCTCCCTTTCCCTCAGTGAGGGAGAGGTTGTGAGAGGCTATTAGGCAGTTGGCATTTTGCTGAGCTAAAACAAAACACTTGCTTAATGTAAACCTACTGTGGAAAGTACAAATTCCAGAAGTTGTACAGTTCTTAGTCTTGGAAACAAATTTGATAACTTTATGAATTATTATATAGTGTGGTTAGATTTATATAAAGAGATTCAACTAGGAAAGATACAGTCTTTGGTATAAGTCTCTGTCTTTCAGGGTGTTTCAGGAGGGTATAAACATAAACAGCAGAATTGTAAGACTTTTCCAAGTAGAGAATATTTCCCACCCCAGAGGAACTAGGAATAGGCTCCTAACACAAAGAAGAAAATAAAAAGAAGCAGAGAATAGTCTTCCAGACTCAACAGTGAAATAAACCAACTCTAAATCATCAGCCAGTGGTTCTTAACTCTGGTTTTGAAAGGCTCCTAGCAAGTGTTACATTTCAATGTTTGATATAGTAATGAAAGTATTATACACATTTGAAAAAAGTGCAAATTTACTTTGTATAAGGAACAATGATGATTAAAAACTCAGGTCTTTTTCTTTAAAATTTCCATATCTAAGAATTCATTGCATGCATTTCAGTTTCAGTTTGATATTGTAACTACTGATGTAAATGTTATGAAACAATGATGAGATGTGTCAGGCAATATAGGGATAATATATTTTTAACTCATTTAAGAATTTGTGTGTATAAATTTGTTGATTTTGTTTTCTTTGGTTTGGTGGTTTTTGTTTTTTTCTTTGTTGTTGTTTTTTTTTTTTTTAAATCACCTTATTATGTATTATTTGCACAGAGGCAGGATGACTTGCTTCCTCTGTAAGATCTTTTGGGCTTTATGTTTTTCTGAGCAAACTTCTGAATTATTTCATCTTCCAAATGTAACTTTTGAGAACATGGAGGATGAATCCACTTGGCAGAACATTTATCCCAGAGGTGAGCAGCTCTGTTTCAAATCTTCTTTCACCTGAGATGCTTCATGTCTTTGACAGCAGTTCCCTAAACATCAAGTCAAATTTGAGTAAGAATCATGCTCCATTGCCCTTGCTGAAATAAAGCAAATGTGCAGAAAAGAGCACAAGCTTCATTGCATTGTGCAAAACAAAGGACAATGACTGTGAAGACACAGGAGCCGAGTAGTTGATGTCAATACCTCATTTACCCAGGAGTAGAGTTGTTGACTCCAGAATTTTCATTTATGATGAACCATTTTACCTGATCTACCAGTGGGCTGAGGCACAGGGAGCTGGCCCTTTCAAAATATGAGAGCTCTTAAAACATGGTATTAGGTTTTTAGCTTATAGGACTTGAGGGAAATAAGAAGGAACAAAAAAGCCCAAGCAAACAAACCAAAAATACAATATAAATGTAACTTCTCATGAAAAACTGAGTGTTCAAAAAGATGTTGAGTGACTGCCTCCTATTATCACCATCAACAAAGCTTTCATTAGCTTAGACTATTCTGATTAAGAAAAAAAAAATCTAAGCAGAAGAGCATTGTTGCTACTGTGACTTTTTTTATTACCCTTAAACCAAGGAGTACAGTTCCCATAGTATTGGGATACAATTTTATTCATATATCAATATTTGCATTGCCTGCGCAGAGCACTTATAGTTGATTTCTGGACAGTTATTTTTCTACATTGTAGCAGTTCACTGTATCACTTTTCTGACAAGTAAGACAAATCAGACTGTTGTTGAAAAGAAGACATGCAATGCAGTCTTTTGCACTGGATCAAAAAGTGTCAATTAATAGGTACAAACCAGGAAGATTTCACTCATTTATCTTATTAAGGGAAGTTAAAAGCAACTATTCATCATCATAGCTATATGTTCAGCTGTATGCTAGTGTATTATATATCTCGTTCTTGACTGTGATAACTGAACCTCAATGCAATCAACAAGACATATGGAGGAAAGAGTGAACAATGTTTAAGCCATCCATCATGATTCTGCAGGTCCTGCTGAATCCCAAAAAGCAAAGAGCTCAGAATCTTGAGCATTCAATGTTGTTGGAGGACAAATGTGCTATTCACTTTCACTGAATGTGCTGTTTCCTATTTAGAAATAGAAGAGGGTGTACAGGCTTCTATGTTCCTTTCAAAATACATAAGCAGAACATTCTGGAATAGTTTGATACTTTTTCTGTTGGATTTCAAATAGTCAGAAGAAGTAAAAAGACGTATCCTGAACACAAAATAAAATAAAATAGGTGTTATTTTTTACAAATGAATAAGTAACCCATCCTATGATTCTGTTTCCCCAGATAATGGCATCAGTTTCAGTGCATAAAACTGTATAATCTGGGAACGACTAGAAAGTGGATAGACCCCAAACATCCTAAGAGGCATGTCTAGGACTGAAAAACCAAGCAACTAAACAAAAACACTTCTACTTTTGTAGCAGGTAGAATTCTACCCAACACATCAGCTGCAATTGCACTGCTTTTATAGATCTTTCTTGGAGAAACAGCATTTTTCATGCTTTGGGGAAAAATCATGACCCCTACAACACGTACAGCTGCAATGCAGCACATAGTGTGATGTTAATTAAAAACTTTCTGGATGACAAAAGTAAAAAAAAAAAAGGCTTCTAAAAATAGCTAGCTCTGCAGATTATACGAAATGTCTTTTGTCCCTGCCTACCTGCACAGACCAGAGCAGGATTTTATCTTGGCACAGCATCTCAGACTGGTGTGTACAGCCTCATGATAAGTGATGACATTTTAAGCAAAGCAAGATTGAGAAATCAAAGGACAGCAACAGTATCCCACAAAGCTGCTGTATGTATCATCTCAGCATTCTTCAGTATTGCATATGAGTTGCAAAATAAAAACAGGCCTGGCTCCTAATATTCTTTAACACCTAATACTTAGTGGCATCGATAATGAGATTGGTCTTTACAGCTGGCTGTCCTGAGATAGGCCTCCTCATCACTGAAACACAAAGCAAGAATCCCCAAGGCAGCCATAGAGACATTCATAACCCTCTATGTTACAGAAAAACAGTAAATTTACTATTTAGGTTCCCATAGCAGTTTAAACCTGCTAATAAGACTGCTGTAGGGTTGACAGGACATGAGGAAGTGGAATGAAGCTGTATCAGGGAAAGTTCAGATTTGACATTAGGTAAAGGTTCTTCACCAAGAAGCTGTTCAGTCACTGGAACAGGCTACTTGGGAATGTGCTCATGGCATCAAGTCTGCCAGAGTTCAAGAGTATCCAAATGATGCTCTTAGATATATGGTTTCACTTTAGGTAGTCCTGTGAGGACTGAACTGGGAGTCCGACTGGGAGTCAGACTCAATTATCCTTATGCGATTTTTATCCAGCTTGAGAGATTCTATGACTCTATAATAGTGTCCTTGTAAAAAAAGATCCAGAGAGAGAAAAGTATAAAGAATCAAATACTTTGAATGCTAGGGGGAAAAACATACTATTTTTCTAAGACAGTGTATGAATTGTCATACTGTAGTGCATTTGAGCAAATGCTTTGCAATGTACTACTTATTGATGGGAATTCTTTTGCCATACAGAGGGCTTTTTTTTAAGAGCACATGCTTTTTCTATGCAATTTACAGTTGAAAAGAAACTGCCCACAAAATTTGCTCACCCATATTTGCATTTATATCAGAGTCCCTGGCAGCTCTGCAACAAATACTGTGCAGCATGTAGCACAATGAACTTGAAAAAAAAAAAACAAGCTGAAAAATGGCACTCAAAAGCAAGTAAGCAGAAGAGGTTGCACAAAGAAAAGTATTCTTTATTTGGATATTTGCTTTATCCTCAGTTAGCCCAAAACTACATATTGCTTCTTCTTTCACTATATTTTATGTAGCTGTCTCTGACAAATTTGCCTATCAATACACCTTATTTGCAAAGCAAAAAGACCTGTGCATTAATTAACTAAACTTCCACTCAGGTTTCTAGAAAGAGAGTAGAAACAGAGAAGATGGTAGTCAGGAAGAAGGAACAGTAGGAAGGCTACAAGCGAGCTTCTTGGGCTGGGAGTTTATGTGATGCAGATAAATTCCAGATGTTCTTAATTAACTGAACCAAAATATGACCACATTCAACTTCCTGCCTGGTAGGATTTCTGGACCAGATTAAAACATTGCCAGAAGTCAAGATTTAAGGTATGTGCTGATGGAGACTATCCCCACCTAAAGGATCAGCACAGAACATGTTAATGTCATAATCCTGTATTACACTGAGATGCTGAAAATGCTTCGCTTGCCTAAAGTAGTGCAGTTATATTGGCACAGTGCTTTACCTGAACAACACACTTAACTACTCAACACGCTAATGAACCCAGGCAGAATGCCACACTAGCATGATCAGACTACTACTGATACCAAAATGAGTTGGCTCAGAGCTCACTCCGCTATCCCCACATGGCACTGCCTTATGATGTGTAGACTTGAATGGCACAAAGGATTAAAATAAAATTTACAAAACATGTTATCTGCTGTTTGTGTTTCAGCTGCCAGAACTAGGTAAAGGTTGCCTGTCAAACCGTGCAAAAATATTTTGAAAAAATGGGATGACAAATGCATACAGAGAGGAACTAAAAAGGTTAAAAGCAGCTATAACGCAATGTCAAGAAAAGCAAAATTACTAACATTGTTGACAATAAAAATCCCTCAGTCTTAGGCATAAACTAGATAAACAATACGTACTCTTCCTTTCTCTCTTTTTCTGCCCCTCTCTTCTTCAACCCCCCAATCAGATCAAGGGAGGAGGTTGTTAGTATAATTGCAGGAACAAGAACAATGTTTTTCAATTTTGGTGCTGCAAAGATTCATTGAATATATATTGATTGAAAAAGCCCCATGAGAATTCTGATTATCCTAACATTTTTTCCCTGGAAGTGAAAGGAGCAGTCTTTCTTATTTCATTTTTTGCAAAATTACTGTAATTGGTACATGACCTTTTTGGAATAGACTGTTAAGCTTTACACTGCTGGATTTTTTTTCATTGAATCAATTATTTAAATTATGGCTTTTTCAAAAGGAGCAACAGGGTGAAAACAAGAATAGAATATTTAAATGAAACTGAAAAATTATTCTCTGCCACTACCCCATTAACACTAAACATGTTATTAGCTGAAAATCCAACCTCTGGAGGCTTCTAACTTTCAGATTAAAATTTAGCTTTTAAACAATCAAATGAAACCAGCACAAACAAAGAAAAATGACATTTCTGAGCATGTTAAAAAAAAATAAAAAGGCAAAATGAAAATACAAAGATAGAAAAAAATATAAAAACTACAACTATATGTAAAAATAAAATTGGAGAAATAAGTCCTTCTTAAATGGTCTAAGATACGTGCCTGGAATGAGAAACTTATCTTCATAAAACATAAAGCAAAGATAGAATAAGAGAGGGCATCTCAGTAAATTTTCTGCAAGCTCAAAAGCTTTCCAGTACAATCAACAGTAAAAAGCCACCATTCCCAATTGGTATCACAGAAACAGTATCCTTCTTTCCTAATGTAGGTCATCAAGAGAGGAGAAAAGCTACTGACTTGTCATTCACACAGTAAATCCACCACAAACCAACCTGGCCACAATTCTGCAGCAGCTACTTTAAGGCAAACTGAGATTAAACCACTACGGAAAACTACTCAAGTACATCTGTCTAATCTCAAGTAGTTTAAAAATACTAGGAGGTGAATATACACTTTTCAGAGATAAAGATATGTTAGATTCAGAGCAGAACAATTTAAAAAAATTATCTAGTGAAAGATAGACAGTCATCATAAATTAGTACTTCAGTCCCTTCAGACAGTCTCTTCCAGTTTGAAGTATTGTCATGGAGTTTCTACTCACATCTAGCAAGACTTTCATTCCCTCAATTAAGCCTTTCCTCAATCTCTATGCAAGAGCCACCACTGCTTCAGGAAGTGCTGAAAAGGCGACCGTTCTCCTTGGGAAAGGACAGGTAACTAGTGCTAGTTTCCTGAAAGCAAAGTATGACTAATTTACAAAAAGTGTATTTAAGGAAAAATATTCCAAAGACACTGTCATGTTGCTTATCAATCTGCATTACAGGGCTTGACATAATTATTTTCTAAAGTCATTTCTGACTTTGCTTCCTAGCTCCTGGGAGTTTCCCATTTCCCTTAGAATCCAACATGCAAGTTCTCATTTTCCTGAAGCAAATCTGCACTTCCTTTAGAAAAAAGGTATAATGCACTTAGAGACCACTGTCCTGTAAGCTTAGGCATGCATTCAGAAGAAAGTATTTTGATTAAGATTTTGATGCATAAACTGCAATTTCTTTAACCAGAAATACCACTCTTCCACCATGACCCAAGAGCACTGCCTTCTTTCCCTTTCTTTGTTTCTCAACATCTTGAAGTCAAGTAAATTTTAATAGTGTTTTCAGATGCTTTGTTTATAATTACCATAAGGTTATTTTTCATTATTTGGAAATATGACGTTTATCATCCAAAACAAGGGTGACTATGAATAGGATCCTTCCATCAACAACATTTAAATATTTAGGTTCTTAAATTTTGTAATGGGTGAGTTTTTTTGTTTTGTTTTGGTTTGGTTTTTTTGTTATGGCATTCACTTCCTTCATGGCAACCCATATGTTCCTGTGTTTGGGATTTGTGGCTAAACCAGCACTGATAAGACACTATTGCTGAGAAGTGCTTGATCAGCATCAGGCCTTTCTCTTTTTTCACTTCTTCCTCCTGCCCAGAAAGTAGGTTGGGGGTGAGCAAGACATTGGGAGAGAACAGAGACAGAGCAGCTGACCTGATTTGGCCAAAGAGATATTCCACATATTATGATCAGAAATTATAAATAAATAAACAAACAAATTAATAAATTAATAAAATAGAGGAGGAATTGTCTTCTAAAGTGTCTACTGTTCAGAGTCAGTCTGGGTGTTGCTTGGCATGTGGGAGATGGTGAGAGATTGTCTTGTCATCAGTTCTTTTTCTTTTCTTCTCAGATTTAAGTGTCCTTACCCACAAATATTTTTGGCTTTGCACTTCCTATTGTGACCTCCACCCCATCTTTGAAGGGCTGAGAGCACAGCTCTCTGTGTGGCTTATCTTCTGTCTGGGGTTAATCCACCACAGGCTACAAATGTAAATATACTTCCTTGTATATTGTTTATACTGGGAATGATAACAAAATATAACATCGCTAAAGATACACACCAGCTTCTTGTAATTTACTATGAGCAATTATATTTTTATTCTTTGCTACAATAATGCTGTTTTTTCTGCTCCTATCTGTAGTAATCACACTACTATAAGAAGGTCCTTCAAGAATTTCAGGTAAGGTTGCCATTGCCATTTCGTTTCACAGTTTTCAAGTTTTCAGCAAGAAATTTTCATAGCACTCATGCAGTGTAACGCTGGTATGTCACAGTTTATGTGAAAAATATATTTTCTAGTATCACATTAATCAGGACTCTCCCTGTTTGAACGCAGCCCCCAAATAACCAAGTTGTTGAGGTTACGTAAGTCATTTCATTATCTTAAGCCCCTTTGTTAGCGTACACTGAAGCTGCTTAGAAAGAAATATTTGAAGGAAACTGGTTGTCTTTCTGCTGCTGCAGCTGTGAAATAATTAAAACAGATCACAAAAATGAGACAGTGTTCCAAGCTGTTGGTCACAATAGAAAAAGAAGCCCAAGTAGTTTTGTCACATTTACTTCTGTTCTGCTGTGCAAGAGCTCACTATCAATCTGTGTATGGGCATTTATCATTTACAGCAAATCCAAAAGGAGGTCGCATTCTGTGACAGAGAATTACAAATAGTATAAAAAACCCTGGTGAAACTTGGAGAGACAAACATCTGACCAAGTCTCCAACTGGGTGGATTGCAATTCGGCTTGTCAAGTACATACCAAATTGAATCACAAGATTTTGAATTTCATAAATTTTCAATTTTTATTAAAAAGTCAGTTCCCTCTGGGAATTACCCTAGACCTTTTATATTACAGTATCTAAGGGACAATTTGATTGCAAAATGCTATTTTGATTTTTAACTGAGAAATTATCAAGTTAAAAAAGTAAGAAATCATTTCAAGTTTTACATATATATATTTAGTGATTGACAGCCTGTGACCTTCAGATAAAAAATTGAGTTTGCACTGTTGAAATTTATCTTCTTTAGGACTTACTGGGTGCAGATCTTCATATCAATGTGAAGTATTTACTTAAAAGAAACATTTATAATATTTTTCTGTGAAATCTGTGGTAAATGATCTCTGAAATTTAAATATCTTTTTTTTTATGATAATTTCATAGAATCATAGAAGAGAATCATAGAATCAATTGGGTTGGAAAAGACCTCCGAGAATCATCAATTAATTAATTTTGCATGTGTTTGATAAAACCTAGATAGTTTGAGACACCATTTTTTATTAAGTTGAAATCTTAAAAAAAATAATTCTGAATCAACACCTTTAACTTAACATTCATGAAAGTTTGGTGTCATCATTTAGTGTCTCATATACTAGCTGCATTTTTCTTCATGTATTTTTTGATCTGTAGTTTCTTCTACGATTTAGATGTTTTTTCCATGTTCTGTAACTGGAAGTCTTCTCTGAGAAGTTCTTCAAAAAATTAATACATATTTCTTAGGAGCAAACCCTAGGCTGTTTCAATACCCCAAAATCAGCTTTATACATAAGAAGACTTTTCTTACTCTTCACTGGCTGATTTTTTGTAAGCCAAAGAAGCTTAACTAGTATAACAAAAAATATCCTATTTCTTTGAGATGCTTGTAACATTTTAGGTAATTGAATACCATGCTGCTGATTCTCATCATTTATTGAAAGTGCTCATTTCCATTATCTTAAATCTTTAAAGACAGTAAATCAAGCCTTGTTTTAAATATATTTTATGCTCAAGAATGTCAAAATAAATGGTTGTTCCCTTGTTCATTCTTTTTAAATAGTGTACCTAATTTGCCATCTTTTGTGAATCTTGAGTTTACTAGCTCAACTATTAAATACAACTTATAACTTACTACA